>PVIY010024650.1:0-37765 GCA_004026745.1 Myrmecophaga tridactyla
GTGGGTGGGTGCAGAGGGGTGCTGGAGGTATAGGAGGTGGGTGGGTGCAGAGGGGTGCTGGAGGTATAGGAGGTGGGTGGGTGCAAGGGCAGCAATGCTTTGTCAGTGTGGTGCTGGAGAGTTGGGGCATTCTTCTGTGAGCCTGATTTGTGAACATGCTGACCCCCAGGCTGGAGCAGAAAGAAAGCCCCTGGGTGGTGCAGGCAGAGGGTCCCTGCTGCCCGAGTGGTTTCAACACCACATGCTTTGCCCCTGATCTAAACCCAGGCCCCCTTTCCACACCCTTGACACCCCAACCATTTTAGGAAGCCACAGCACTGCTCTGCATGATCTCACCTTCATGCTTTGAAATACCTTGATGAGCATAAAGCTCCCGCAAAATGGTTCTTTTGCATCTTCTAGTTAATGTCTATTAGGAGGAAAAATGTTTTTTGTTTTATTTTGTTTCATTTGTTAATTTGGGTACAGGTGTTCAGGAGAAAATATATTTTAGGCTGTTCACTCATGTTTAGCTTCTCCATTTCCTGTCTGATGTGCCTCACTCTGCTTTCTTCTGCCTACAGGAGTTGGCGTTTCTGTGAAAGTTTGGGGTTTGCAGATGACTGACAAGACCTGGCTCCACTAATTCCAGGACACTTATTTGGCCTTATGTGTGGGCTGCATTTTTCTCTCTGTCTCTCAAACCTCCTCCTCAGGAAAGGTGCTGTAGGTACCCACCCACTGCAGCCCTGCCATGTATGTATCCATTCTATGACTTCATTTCAACTATGGCACTTGGTTCCTCCTTTCCATCATCTGGTTCACATTCCTAATATCTGTAGGCTCCACTTAAATACCCGTATCTATTTCTTATTTCTTAATTGCTTTAATTATCACAAACTTCCCTGGTTCCTAGAATCTGAGAGGGGCTTACCTTACCCACAAGGACCTGCGTGGGAAAGAGAGCAGAAGTCCTTGGGCAGACACAAATAACACTGGGGAGGGGTGTGACATTGGGTCTCTGCCCCCTCTCCATTCCTCTGTGCTGTGTACCAGGGCACCACAGAACCACTCCACCATTGCACAACTACACAACCACAGCACTGCACCACTGCACAACTACAAACTACACCATTGTTCAATGTGCAGCGCACCACTGCACAATGATTGCACCATTACCCATCTACACAACTATACCACTGCACCGTTGTACAACTGCACAGTAGTACCAGTACACAATGCACAGCTGCACAGTGCACCACCATACAACATAACTGCACCACTGCACGTTACACTACCATACAACTATGCAACTGCACCACCGCAGAACTGCAGAATTATACAGCTACACCACTGCACAGTGTACCATTGCACACCTGTGCTGCTGCACAAGCACCAGCTGACCGTCAAGAAAGCCAATTTACTCTAATGTACTAAGGACCTAAATGTAGAGCTAAAACCATAAATCTCTTAGAAGAAATCATAGAAGAAAATCATCATTTGGATTTGGCAGTGATTTTTTAGATATGACACCAAAAACATAGGCAACAGAGAAAAATAGATAAAATGGACCTCATCAAAATAGAAACCTTTTGTATATCAAAGGACATTATGAGGAAAGTGAAAAGACAACCTACAGAATGGGAGAAAATAGTTGCAAATCATGTATCTGATAAGAGTTTAATATCCAGAATATGTAAAGAACTGCTACAACCCAACAAAAGACAAAGAACTCAATTTAAAACTGGGCAAATAATTAGAATAGATAGCTCTCCAAAGAAGATACACAAATAACCAATAAATACATGAAAAGATGCTAAACATTGTTGGTCTTCCAAGAAATGCAAATGAAAACTACAATGCGATACCACTTCACATCCCTGAGGATAGATATTATTTAAAAAAACAGCAACAATAATTAAGTATTGACAAGGATGTGGAGAAATAGGATCATTGATACCTTGTTGGTAACATTGGAAAATGGTGCAGCTACTGTGGAAGACAGTTTTGTAGTTTCTCTAAAAGTTAAGTATAGAATTACCATATGAAATTACCATATGACCCGGCCATCCCAAGTCTAAGTAAATCCCCCAAAGAAATGAAAGCAGGGACTTGAATAGACATTTGTACACCAGTTTTCATAGCAGCATAATTCACAATTGCCAAAAAGTAGAAGCAACCCACATGCCCACCAACTGAGGAATGGATGAACCAAATGGGGTGGATATATACAATGGAAAATTATTTGGCTATAAAAAGAAATAATGTGAAATGCATGTAACAACGTGGAAGAAGCTTGAAGACACCATGTTGCATGAAATAAGCCAGAAATACATAGGAGAAGCAAATTAATCTATAGAGAAAGTCTAGTACAGGTATCAAGGCCTGGGAATGGGGCTGGAATTGAGGGTGAGAATGCGGAGTTATTACTTAAAAGGTACAGAGTTTCTGTTTTGGGGTGATGAAAAGTTGGTGCTGGTAGCACAATATTGTGTATGCAATCAATACCCCTGATCTATAGCCTTGAAAGTTATAAAAATGGAAAATTTTGAGTTTGATATACATTACTATAAGAAAAGGCTAAACAAACAAAAGTCCTGATTCTTCCTTAGGGGTCCTCGATCTAAACTGTGGATTTTGTAACTCTATGTTATTCTTGTAAGTAGCATTTTACAAGTTCTGCATTTATTTTCTAGAGAATTTTGCTAGCCTTCCTTCTCCAATAAGAAATTAGAGGAAATTGGGGGAACCCAGCAATTCTGACCAGCAGAGGAGTCCATATCAGAATTGACTCAGAGTTGCCTCCTTTAGCTCTCTGGTAGACCTTTAGATGAGATGGTCTACCAAGTGGAAACGAAGCGTCCTCAGCCTCACCACCACGTTCTCCCCTGGTGTACGTGGAGCATTGCATTTTGGGCGTTTTCCGATCTCACCCAGACCTTGCTCTTTGCCCATCGATTCCCAAGCTGCTTTAGATCCAAGTAGCTCAGGAAACAGCTCCCTGAGGTCTGCACAACACCTGGTCCATCCACTTGCTTCTTGAAGCTGGAAATCTGGCTTTTCTAGTTTTCATTGGTTTACCTTTTGCACATGGCACTGCTATTGAAGCAGTCAGAGTTGGGGTTTTTTTGGGTGTGTAAAAACACAGACATTTCAAATTTATTATTGCTGAAATTTTCCCAGCTAAGCTGAAGAAATGCATTGAGCGTGTGTATTCTCAGGAAATTCAGTTTGGAAATGTCAGGCTTTCACAACACATAAATAATTATCTTCAACTTAGGTCACTTACACTATGTCTTCTTCGCTTATGAGGAATTTTCCTTATCCAGTGTTAAAATGAGTAACGTGTATTTTTTGGGCTCAGTGTCTAATCTTATGTTCTTGGTTTATCTCATACATCCTCAGTGCCGAAAAAGCTCTTATCAAGCTGGTAATTCATGCATTTAACAAATCTCAGAGGAATCCCACTGTGTATCATGCACTGCGTAGGTGCCGGGATAAAAACCCTGAATGAGACAAAGGTTGACTATGTCTACTTTGGATTCAGTAACAGTACATTCTTTCAATTTGGTCCAAAATGAACTTGTATGACAACCATTTGAATGTGCAATTTGAATTAGGAAGCCAAAGGGCCCTTAATAAATCATAAAGCTATAAATTCATTTCTCCTAGAGATCCTTAATCCCAGGTCTCTTTAAAACCTACTGGTCGTTCAGTCTGTCCTTGGTATTTCTGTTCATTTTTCAAACATAATACATCATCCTTTCTGGGAAAGAGTTGTGTGCAATGGCTAATATGACCTTGCCAAATTCTGGCATCTCGAAATGCCCAGAGGAGAGTCTGAACTAGGACTTGTAAAGCACAATTTCTCCCTGTTCAAGGCAGGCTCGCTCCCTGTTAAAGGCAGGCTAAAATTCACATTTTATTTCTGAAAATATTTGGTATCAGTAATTTTGCGAAAGTCACGATTTAATTTAACAATGTTGATTTTGGTTGTCCTGACCACACAAAATGAACATCTTCTGAGCTCTAACATGAAATTGGAGGCTATTTCCTCTTTGTCTTATTTCCATAACATTCCAGACTCAGATTCAAAAAGCAAAAAGGAGAATGTGCCAAAATGCAAAACTTTAGGGAAATGAGAAAATTTCAGGAGGCACCATTAACATTAGCATCTAAAGGTTCCAGTTTTCAATCCAATTTGTTATTTTAAAATGCCTTGGAACCAGGCAGATTTGGGTATGAATCCTGCTGTTGCCACTTTCCAGCTCTGCCACAGAGCAAGTTCATTTCTGATCCTTAGTTTTCTTTTCTTTAACATTAAGCCAATACGTACTTGGCTACTAGGCTTGCGATCACAGTCAGTGGACATTTTCTCCTACAGGAAGGGAAGTACAGGAACCAAGCAACTCGTAGATGGCTATGCATTCAGCAAGGGCAGGGGCTGGTATATCTAATCCACCGAGGGTTGCAGTTAACGGAGAAAGGTTTTTGTCAGCATGCACAGTGAGCAGTGGAGCAGTGTTTCCCACATATAGCTGATCTGAATGTCTTAGCCTGGCCTTACAGTCCTTTCAAGGCTGATAGTCTTCTCTTGTAACCATAGCTCGCCTTACTCGCCAAGCAGAACTCACTGTCCCCTCAGCAAATCCATTTGACACTCCTCATGGTTTACTCATGCCTTACCACGGAGTTGCCATCCCTGTCTTTCTGGTAAGCCCCCACCCCACTCTCTCTCCTGGCAATCTCTAGTCCATGTCCCTGATCACCTTCAAACATCTTCTTAAGACGCCTCTTCCCAGGACTCTGCGGTTCTACTTGATTTCTCCTCACTCTGTTGTATCGTAAGAGTTATTTCCATTTTGCGTCCTTTGTGTGGTCTTGTCCTGAAAAACATTTACTTTGTCTTCTACTCGACTGCAGGATTCTGAAGGGCACCATTTTGTCTTCACATGCTCAACCTCTAAAGAGGACGGATACCTGCTGTTGACCTTGATTTGAGACCATCAGTCGCTTAAAAGTCTCATTCTCCAGAGTCCCTGGAAAAGCAGGATGGAGTTTACTTGTCTGCATTGTTAGTTCTTTGTGAAGATGGGAGCGGTAAGTGTAAATTTTGTGGGACTTCTAGTACTATCCATACATCGTCACATACACTGAGGTGTTAAATGTTAGTAGAGCATATTCTGGGATGGATCTTTTATTCCCCACATTCTTTCTCCTTATATGAGCCCACCTGAGGCCTCCAGTATTACAACTTCTTTCTTTGTAGAAGTATTCCTAAGGTTTTAATGACCTCTATAAGCTTGCCTTACCTCTGGCAGCCTTTTGTAGCTTTTAACAAAGGCAGGCATTCAAATCTATGAATATTGAAGAGGTACATTTTGGCAGAACTATAAATACATTTACAATTTTAAATTCTATATTAACACACAGTAAATTGAGCTTTTGGGCATGTATGTCCAAGTCCATGTGTTTTAATGCATGTGGAGATTTGTACAACCCCCACCCCCACCCCAACCAGAATGCAGAAACTTTCTGTCTCCTAAGCGTCTCCTGTGCTGCTCTTCCATAGCCTCCCCTTGTCCCCCAGTCCGCTTAGACACTCATCTGTCCTCTGTCCTCTCTCATTTGTCTTTATTATTTGAAGAGTATTATGTGAATGGACCATACAGGGTGCAGCCTTTTAAGGCAGGCTTCTTACACTCAGCCTTTGAAATCCATACAAATTATGTGGGTCAATAACTTGTTTCTTTTTGTGGCTGAATAATATTTCATGGTATGGGGGTATCATAGTTCATTTATCTACTCATCCATTAAAGGATATTGGAGTTGTGTCCAGTTTCTGGTGATCAGAGATGCTATAAGCATCCATGCACAGATTTTTGGGTGATCAATAGTTTTCATTTCATTAGAGCAGGACTGGCGAACTTTTTCTTAAAGTGCCAGATAATAAATATTTTGGGTTTTGTAGGCCAAGAGGTAAAATTGAGGCTATTGTGCATGTGCTTACATAACCATTTAAAAATGTAAAAAAACCATTGAAAGTTTGAGCAACCTATGTGGAAACAGGTCGTGCCTATTTTTGTAAATGAAATTTTGTTGGAAAACAGCCATGCCACTTGTTTACATATTTCACATGGCTGCCTTCTAAAATAGGATTGTGGAGCAGTTGCACCAAAGACTGCTAAGTCTAAAATATTTACTATCTGATCTTTTAAGAGAACACCTGGGAGTGGGATGGCTGTTCCACGTGATGAGGATGTTTAAATTTATAAGAAGGTGCCAGACCGTTTTCCAAAGTGGCTGTACCATTTTGCGTTCCATCAGTGATTTGTGAGGGATCTAGTTTCTCCACATCATTCCAGCACTTGGTGGGTCAGTAATTTTTATTTCAGCCACTCTAATGGAGGAGCAGTGTTACCTCATCCTGGCTTTAATTTGCATTTCCTTAATGATTAGTAATATTGAACTTCTTTTCTGCGTGCTTATTTGCCATCTGTATATCCTCTTTGGTTCAAGTCTTTTGCATATTTTTTGTCCTCTTATTGTAGTAGCATATATACAATTCAAAATTTCCCATTTTAACCACTTTCACACGTACAATTCAGTGGCATTAATGACGTTCCTTATATTGTACCCCCATCACCAATATCTACTACCTCAAATTCTTCATCATCTCAAACAGAAATTCTGTACCCATTAAGAAGTAACTCCCTCTTTCCCTTAAACCCTTACCCTGACCTCTGATAACCTACAATCTACTACTATTTGTCTGTTATTAAATGTGCACATAAAAGTGAGAACATACAACACATGTCTTTTTTTTTTTTTTTTTTGGTTTCGACTTTTTCACTCAATATGGTATTAAAATTGCACATTTTTAAATTAGGTTGTTTGTTTCCTTATGTTGAGCTTCAAGATTTCTTTATGTATTCTGTTTACAGATACTTTCTTAGATATGTGATTTGCAAATATTTTCTCCCAGTTTGTGACTTGTCTTTACATGTTCTTAATGGTGTCTTTTGCAGAGCAAGTTTAAAATTTTTATAAACTTCAATTTATCATTTTTTTCTTTTATGGTTTCTGTTTATGGTGTCCTATCCAAGAATGCTTTGTTGAATCCTAGGTCATGAAGATTTTCTTTTGTTTTTTTTCCCCCGGCATTGTATAGCTTTATGCTTTACATGCAGACCCATGATTGATTTTGAGGCAGTTTTTGTATAGGTTATGTGATTTACACTGAGGTTCATGTTTTGCAGATGAATGTCTAATTGTTTCAACATAATTTGTTAAAATGACTACTCTTTTCCCACTGGATTGCTTTTGCACCTTTGTCAGAAATTAGGCATATTTGTGTGGATCTATTTCTGGACTTTGTATTCTGTTCCACTGATCTGTGTGTCAACTCCTTGCCAATACCTTTCTCTCTCATCACTGAAGGTTACAGTAAGTCTCAGGTTTGGGTAGTGTGATTGAATCTATCTACTCTATCACTGAACATTTATGCTCCCAATTTTACAGGTGGCCTGTTCCTCATGTCATGAATGCCATTTCTGCCCATCAAGCCTCCAGTTGGTAAAATTTAACTTACGTAAGAGAGATACAGGCTTGCTTACGTTTTGTACAGTACTTGTATCTTACATAGTACAAGTACACTCTCTCACAGCTTTACTGAACTTAGCATTTCCAAAGTGTTTCCAAGCAATTGTTTAGTTTGATCCTCCCCAAACAGCATGAGAGTTTTCACGAGCTCTATTTAAATGTGAGGAAATTGATGCTCAGAGAAACAGACGACTTGCCTAAGAATCCATAGCTTCTAAAGGTATAAATGGGACTCAAGCAAATTTCTTTTCTGATGCCTTTTTACATCCTTCCAGAGAGTCTATACTTCACTCTGAGTAAAATGCTCAGCTCAAACAAAATCCTACCAGGCCTCCACAAGCTGACCACTCGCCCAACTCTCGCTGCTCCACCAGTGTCCCCTGGCTCAGTCTGTTCCAGTAAAACTAGCCTCCTTGCTGTTTCTGGAACATTCCAAGCATGCTTCTGCCCCATGACCTCCCACTCGAGTACATCCTTTAGCTTTCTGCTCAGACATTACTTTCTTCTTGAGTTTGTCCCTGACCACCCTATGAAAAAATGGCAACACCTTCATAGTGTCCTTCTGTTTCCTTTTCCTGTTTTATTGTTTCCATAGCATGTGTCACACTGGACATACTATATATACATTCCTTGGTCATTTCATTTATTATCTGATTTTTCCCACTAGACTAGAAGCTCAATGAAGATAAGGATTCTTTTCTTCACTGCTAAGTCCCCAGCCTATCCACAGTGCCTGCCATGTGACATGTTCAACATTAAGTGAATAAATCCTAATTTTCCATGCTAATTTATTTAACCAGAGACCAGATCTGATGTGTATATATATATGTATATATATATATATATGTATATATATATATGTATATATATATATGTATATATATGTATATATATATATGTATATATATATATATATATGTTAGGCTTTCTTCTCAACGCTTTTTTCTTTCTTTAACCTCTTTCTGTGTGACAGATTTTCATCCTTTTACCCCTTCTTTGGCTTCCTGTAGTCTTAGCTCAAACCCTTGGGGTTCTGATACCTATCCCCCTGCAAAGAAAGTGAATATGGCAATGCCGACCCCTGTTTCTTGTTAGGGAGTTACTTCCTAATGACACCTAGGCTCTGAAAGCTTTTTAAACTCATCCAGCCACTCCACAGGAACTCCAAGGCCAATATGTAATGCTGAGTCTCCTAAGTACTGTTCTGTCCCTGAACACTGGGGAAATCTGCAAATCTAACCAATGACACACGGTCATGGAGGGAGGCTGCAGTGACTTCTGGGAGCCATCGGTTCATTCTAAATAAAGCAGACTCATTAAAGGAAAAAAATGAGCTGCAATTGCAGAAAATTTTCCTGAACACAAGATTATTGTATTAAGTTCCCTCAAACCATGAGCTCTTATTACATAAGTTCTTTGCCCATGACTGGAACTCTATCTTGTGGTCAAAAAGGGGAAAATTCAGTGAAAAGTTTGAGGATATGCATTGCATATAGGGAGAAAGAGGCCAATTTTACAAAAGTGGCTCAAAGCACTTAAAAAAATAGCTCCCCCTGACACCCTCAAAGAGGCCAGGCAGGGATTGCCGCATGGCTATGCCTAACAACCAGCTCTTTTGTGTGGGTTCCATCTTAAACCACATGGTTTTAAGGTCATAGAGGAGGTGTGGCTTATAAATGCCCAAATTACAGCAGCAAGTCTGCATGAATGATTTTTTCCCCTTTGTAATAATAATGTCAGGACTGTTATTACACTTGGCTCTGCAAGGGGTTGGAAGTGTTTCTCAGAAGGGAAGTGCTTCCAGCTCCACGGCTCTTTCAAGAGCTCCATTCCCATGTACTTGCTGGAGACTGTCAGGAAACCACATTCCTCTTCACGTCCCTTTTGGCAATGTGATCCCTCCCAGCCAGAATACTTCCCAGACCACCTCATCAGCCAGGCCTGGGAATGGAATGCGGCCACGAGGGGCTAACGCACTGGGGGTTAGGTCCTGTTTCCATGTTGTGTTTGTGAGTAAGAGAGGAAAGGAATGATTTCTTCTCCGGAGACTATTTTGCCAACCCCCAGCGTATTTCAAAGGATTCAAAGTCTCTAATGAATCAAAGGATGCAAAGTCTCTAATCTGAGGATGAGGGGGTTGGAACTTGAGATGGTGATGACATCAAATTCTGTCTCCAAGTGCCTAGGGTTGGCCTGGATTTTAGGTCAAGAGGCATTTGACAAGTGTCAGGAAAAATCCATTGGAAGTCAACTGGTAGTTTTTTGTAACTTCTTTTGGAAATGATCAGACCAAAGGAAATTCACCTTAAGAAGAGTGAGATGGAGAGCTCTCGTTGCAAGATTGTGTCAAAAAAAAAAAAGGAGGAAAAGGAATAATCAATTTTTGCAAAATAGAGATTTTGAGTATTATATGATTTTGGATGAATGACTTGTTTTCTTAATTTGAAAAATCCAGTAAAGCAAATCTCAGCACAAAGCAAGAATATTCAACAAATTGTACAATAAAAATTATTATACACCATCACAATTCACCAACTACCACAGGCCTTACCATGGTTACATTTTATCCACAATGAAGTTCCTGAGTACAGAGAGAACAGTCTTGGTGGGTTGGCCCTGTCGTTTTGCATTGTTTTCAAAGAATTGGTTAAGTGTATTTGGGGTAGTTTTGATAGAATGGGAAATTAGATGGTAGGAGTGGTAATATTCAAAGGGGTAACAATATTAGATGGTCAGATACGGCACAGGTTTTTTTCTGAGGATGATCCAAGTATTTATTATTTTATATAATACAATTAAAATTTTTCTCCTTGACAGGATTTGTAAACTGAAATCATGTGAGTAAATATTTCTAAGTAGCACCAGAAAAATGGAAAAATCCCTTTGACTATCTAAATTATTCCCTGTGATAGGTGTATGGACTTCAAAATTTACTTCCTAGGGAAAGAACTGGAGACAAACTTGGAAATATGTGTGTAGAGTAACCACGTCTACTATTTGCTAGAAAACTAAGAGCGGCCAGGCAACTGGCTGGGCTTTATACCTCAGCATCTTCTTTAATCATAAGCATATGCTAAGAGCTACTTTATTTTTACATTGCTATTTTTTTATTGGAGAAGTTGTAGGTTCATAGAAAAATCATACAGACAATAGAGTTCCCATATACCACCTTCTCCCACAGTTTTCCCTATTAATAACACTTTTCAAAAGTGTGGTACCTTTATGACAATTGATGAAACAGTATTACTATAATTATGCTAGTAACTATAGTCTCTAGTGTATATTAGGATTCATTGTTTGTGTTGTACATTCCTATGAATGTTTTAAAAATTTTATTCTAGTAATATAAATATACAGCCTAAAATTTCCCCTTTTAACCACATTCAACCCTATAATTCAGTGGTGTTAATTCCATTCACAATGTTGTGCTAGCATCACCACTATCTGTTTCCAAAACATTTCCATCATTCCAAAGAGAAACTCTATATCAATTAAGCTTTAATTCCCTAGTCTCTACCCCATTCTGGCCCCTTGGAATCTGTATTATGGTTTCTGACTTTGTGAATTTGCTTATTCTAATTATTTCATATCAGTGAGATCATAGAATAGTTGTCCTTTTTGTGACTGGCTTCTTTCACTTAACATGATGTCTTCTAGGTTCATTCAGGGTGTCATATATATATCAGAACTTCATTGCTTTCATTGGCTGAGTAATATTCGATTATACGTATATACCACATTTTGTTCATCCACTCAATTGTTAATAGACACTTGTGTTATTTCCACCTTTTGACAATTAGGAAGAACACTGCTATGAACACTGGTGTGCAAATATCTGTTCAAGTCCCTGCTTTCAGTTCTTTTGGGTATATACCTAGAAGTGGGGTTGCCATGTTATGTACTAATTCTATACTGAACTTTCTGAGGAACTGACAGTTTTCAACAGCAGCTGTTGCATTTGATGTTCCCTCCAACAAAGAATGAACGTTCCTGTTTCTCCACATCTCTCCAACACTTAATAGTTTCCTTTTTTTTAATAGTCCCCATTGTAGTGAGTGTGAAATGGTATCATATTGTGGTTTTGATTTATGGTTCCGTTATGGCTAATAATCTTGAACATTTTTTCATGTGCATTTTGATCATTCGTACATCTTTGGAGAAATGACTGTTCAAGTCTTTTGCTCATTTTAAATTGGGTTGTTCCCTTTTCATTGTTAAGTTGTAAGATTTCTTTATATACCCTGGATATTAACCTCTTATTGAATATATGGTTTACAAATATTTTCACCCATTCTAGAGGTTGTATTTTACCATTCATGATAAAGCATTCATGCACAAAAGTTTTACACTTTATTGAGATCTTATTTATCTAATTGTTCTTTTGTTGCTCATGTTTTTGGTGTAAAGTCTAAGAAACCACTACCTAACACAAGTCCTGAGTATGCTTCCCTGTGTTTCCTTCTAGGAATTTTATGGTTTGATTTCTTATATTTAGGTCTCCAATCTACTTGGAGTCAATTTCTGTATATGGTATGAGGTAGGGGTCCACTTTCATACTTTTGCACATAGATATCCAGTTTTCCTAGTGCCATTTGTTGCAGAGACTATTCACTCCCCATTGAGTGAACTTGGCCATCTTGTAAAAAATCAAATAACCATAAATATGAGAGTTTATTTATGAGCCCTCAATTTGATTCCATTAGTTTCTGCATCTGTCCTTGTGTTAGTACCATGATGGTTTGGTTACTACGGCTTTGTAATAAGTTTTAAAATAGAGAAGTGTGAGTCCTCCATCTTTGTTATTTTTTGAGATGTATTTGGCCTTTCTGGGCCCCTCCCCCTTCCATATAAATGTGGCGATTGGCTTTTCCATTTCTGGAAAGAAGACTTTTGCAATTTTAATTGGGAATGCATTGTCTGCTAATCACTTTGGGCAGAACTGACATCTTAATGACATTTATTCCTCCAATCTATGAGCATGAAATGTCCTTCCATTTATTTAGATCCTTTGACTTCTTTTAGCAATATTTTGTAGCTTCCTATATATAAATCCTTTAAATCCTTGTTTAAATTCATTCATTAAATTCTTTAAATTGTTATTTTAAATGGGAGTACTTTTCTTGATTTCCTCTTCAGATCATTCATCACTAGTGTATAGAAACAGTACCAATTTTTGTGTGTTGATCTTGTACCTGTCACTTTGCTGAATTCATTTATTAGGTCTAGTAGCTTTGTTGTGGATTTTTCAGGATGTTTTATATATAAGAGCATGCCATCTGCTAATTGGAATATTTTACTTCTTCCTTTCCAATTTGGATGCCTTTTATTTCTTTTTTTTGCATAATTGCTCTGACCAGAACTTCCAGTACAATGTTGAAAACAGTGGTGACAGTAGGCATCTTTCTCTTGTTCCTGCTATTAGAGGAAAACTTTCCATCTTTCACTATTGAATATGCTATGAGCTGTGGATTTTCATATATGCCCTTTATTATATTCAGGAAGTTTCTTTCTATTCCTAGTTTTCTAAGTGCTTTTATCAAGAAAGTGTGTTGAATTTTGTCAAATGCCTTTTCTGCATCAATTGAGATGACCATGTGGTTTTTCTCCTTTACTCACTTAATATGGTGTGCTATGTTCATTGAATTTACCATTCATGATAAAGCGTTGGACAACCCTTGCATACCTGGGATGAATCCTACTTGATCATGATGTATAATTCTTTTGATGTGCTATTAAATTCATTTTGCTATTATATTTTTGATGATTTTTCCATCCATATTTATAAGGGATATTGCGCCTTAATTTTTTTTCTTCTGATACTTTTGTCTGGCTTTGGTTTTAGGGTGATGTTGGCCTTATAGAATGAGTTAAGAGGTGTTTCCTCCTCTTCAATTTTTTGGAAGAGTTTAAGCAGGATTGTTGTAAATTATTCTTGGAAAGTTTGATAATATTCACCAGTGAAGGTATCTGAATCTAGGGTTTGTTTTGTCGGGAAGTTTTTGATTACTGACAATCTCTTTACTTGTTATTGGTCTACTGAGATCTTCTATTTCTTCTTGAGTCAATGTATATAGTTTTTGTGTTTCTAGGAATTTGTTCATTTCATCCAGCTTATATAATTTGTTGGCATACCATATTTCATAGTATCCTCTTATAATCCTTTCTATTTCTGTGGGGTCAATAATAATGCCACCTCTTTCACTTCTGATTTTAGTTATTTGTTTTCTCTCTTTTCTTTTGTCAGTTTAGCTAAATATTTGTTGAGTTTATTGATCTTTTCAAAGAACCCAATTTTGGTGTCCTTAATTTTTTTGTTTTTTGTTTTGTTTTCTTAATTCTCTATTTCATTGATTTCCACTGTAATCTTTATTTCCTTCCTTCTGCTTGCTTTAGATTTAGTTTGCTCATGTTTTTCTAGATACTCCACTTGTGAACTTAGGTCTCTCATTTGAGATCTTCTTATTAATGTAAGCATTTAGTGATATCAATTTCCCCCTCCACACTGCCTTGGTTATAGCCTATAAATTTTCATATATTGTGCTCTCATTTTCATTTTTCTCAAGATATTTCCTGATTTCCCTTGTGATTTCTTCTTTTAGAGATTCATTGTTTAAGGATGTTTTGTTTGACTTTCGTATATCTATGGATTTCCCAGTTCTCCTTCTGTTATTGATTTCTAGCTTCATTCCATTGTGGTCAGAGAGGATGCTTTGTATCATTTAATCTTTTAAAATTTATTGAAACTTGTTGTATGAACTAAATGTGCTCTATCCTAGAGAATGATCCATGTGCTCTTGAGAAAAAAATGTGTCTTCTGTTGTTCAAGGTCTCTGTTTCCTTACTGATCTTTTGCCTAGATGTTCTATTTATGAGCCATTATAACAAAGATGGCAATTACTCCCTTCAGTTTTGCCAATATTTGCCTCACATATTTTTGAGTACTGTAGTTAGGTGCATAAATGTTTATGATTGTTATTTCTTCTTGGAAGATTGACCCTTTTATTAATATTCAGTGTCCTTCTTTGTCTCTTCAATAGTTTTCCACTTTAACCTTATTTTGCCCAAAATTTCTATAGGAACCCCAGCTCTCTTTTGATTAGTATTTCCATGGAATATATTTTTCCACCCTTCTACTTTCAACGTTTTTGTGTTTTGGGGTCTAAGGTGGGTCTCTTGTAAATAACATATAGTTGGATTGTGCTTTTTAAAATCCATTCTGCCGCTCTGAGTCTTTTGATCAAGGAGTTTAATTCGTTATCATTCAATGTTATTACTATAAAGGCAGGACTTACTTAAGCTGTTTTGACTTTTGTTTTCATATGTTTAGCATCATTTTTTGTTTCCCTTTTCCTTTATTGCAGGCTCCTTTTGTGTATAGTGATTTTGTGTGGTGTAACTGTTTGATCCCTTTCTCATGTTTACTTCTGTATATTTTAAAAATTCTTTGTCATTACCCTGGGTTTTGTGTTAAACTACCTAAGCCTATAACCTACTAGTTTGAAAAAAATACCAACTGAACTTCAATAGCATATACATTGTTTGTACCTATATCTCTCCTTTATATTGTTTTTGGCACACATTACCACTCTATATCTTTCACGTCCATTAGAAGGAAATATGATTATTTCTTACTCAATTGTATTCTAATTCTTACAGGAAATCAAGAGTAGAGTTATATACTAAGGAAATGGTATTATTAGGTTTTTCATTTAGTTAATATGTAGTTAGCTTTACTGAAGAACTTCACTTTATCATATGTTCCAAGCCACTCTCTCCCGTCCTTTCCTTTCAATCTGAAGAACTCCCTTTAGCAATTTCTTTTTTTGCATGTGTATGACAGGTCTTTTGGTGACGAAGCCCTTCAGTTTTTGTTTATCTGTGAATGCCTTAACTTTTCCCTCAATTTTGGAGGACATTTTTGCCTCCAAAGATAAAGAATTTTTGCTGGCAGGTTTTCTATTTTAGTACCTTAAATCATACCATTGCCTTTAGCCTCCATAGTTTCTGATGAGACATCTGTACTTCATCCTATTGAGTATAATATGCTGCAAAGAAATCAGTTAGGGAGAAAACCAAAAGAGTCCACTGAATTGGCAATTCCTAGAAACCTTAATAAGAATATATGTTATTTAAAATATTTTCCAGTAGTTTCCAGAAGCACTGTAGGAAGATGAGAGACACTGATCACCTTGAGGGGAGGCAGAGCTCAAGGTTGAGGAGATATATAATATGACGTCAAGTACGTGGGCTCTGAAATCAGAGTGGCTCAACAACTACTAGTAGTGTGACTTTGAGTGACATATTTAATTTACCTAGCTTGCTTCTTCATCTGTCAAAAGGTAGATGATAAAACACAGTGCCAGACATGTGGAGTTCCTACCGACTATATGTTCTTTCTTTCACTTACGTGTGTCTTGAAGGTGGAAGTTCCAAGAGAGAACGAGGGAAAGGTTCAACTTGGAGGGAGAAGAAGACCCCTTCCCTTTGCAGGAGGGCATGAACGAATGACAGTGGAATCTAGAGGAGGGCATTGGCTCAGAGTGTGAGAAGAGGGGCAGAGAGGATGGGCAAGTGGAGCATTGAGGCCTTGGGGCAGCTGCTCTGAGGAATGGGACAGGGCAATGGCAATGCCCAGTGAGATGACAGCTGGAAGTACTGATGGTCCAGCCAAAGGTAGAAGCTGTGAGTCCAGGATTGTCCTGACCCTCATGGTTTCCATCTTTGTTTTTCAGGACTGCCATAACAAATACCAGAGACTAGTTGGCTTAAGCAACAGAAATTTCTTGTCTCAGTTTTGGAGGCTAAAAGTCCAACTTCAAGGTATTCAGCAGGCCATGCTTTCTCTGGTGGTGGTTTGATGCGGTCCATAACTCAATCTCTGGCCTCCACCACATGGCCATTTCTATCTCTGTCTTTCTTCTTCTCCTTTGTCCAAATTTCTTCTGCTTCTAAGGACTCTGGTCATATTGGATTAAGCCCCACCCTGATTAAGTTTGGCCTCACTTTAACTAATAACATCTTTCAAAAAATTCTGTTTAAAAATGTTTTCCCATCCACAGGACCAGGGCTTAGGACTTGAATATGTCTTTGTGGTCATGTTTCAATCCATAACAGTGACCATGGCCATTGGCCTTGTCCTGGCTATGGCATTTTGCCACAGGTTAGCTCTCTTGTGCTACTTGTATAAGTTATAGTTAAAGCATCTGCCAGACTCTTTGTCGCACCTTCCTATTCATGTCTCCTATTGTCTCCAGTGATTCATCTCTGGCAAACTGATCAGGAGATGAAGATTGTTCAAGAGAGGAAGACTCAACAAACCAGGGCTGTGTTTCCTACAAGGCTCTTGAGTTCTGTTCACTTTACCTTGGCCCCAGTAACTGTGTGGCCTGCTGCATCTACCTTGCTCGTCCATCTCCTCTGGCCTTGCTCATCCACTTTTTCCTGTCTGGCCATATGGGCTTCCTTCTGCTCCTTTCCCCCCTTGGGGCCTTGGCACTAGCTGTTCTTTCTTCCTGGAACACTCTTCTCCCTAGACTTGGTGTGTTGGGCTTCACCTCTCATTCTGATCTCACAGGATCCTCCCAGAAGCCTTCCCTAACTAAGTCCATCCGAGAGGGCTACCACCTCACTTACTATTACACTAATCAGTCCCATTTTCTTGGTGACCTTTAGCTCTAGCTGATATTTTCTGTTCATTTATTAATTTATTATCTGCATCCCCAAAAGAGATAAGCCCCATGAGAGCAGAATTTTTTTTTGTCCTATTCACTCAGAATGGTCTTTAATACATAAGAATATATATTCATCATGTGAATGGGATGGCATGCCTGGATTCCCAGGGTGAGTACACAGAATAAATCTCTTCTGGGGTGGCCAGGTAGAGCACACCAATTGTTCAGCCGTCTCCACAACTCCCAGGAGCGCTGGATTCCATCAGTGGATTGTTCCTAAGCTCTCTCCCCCTTTTAATCTTCTATCTTGCCATTATGTCATTCAGGATTCTTTTTATTTCTTTATATACAGGAAGGAGACTCTCTCTTTCTCTTGACTGTTATAATTTCTACAGGATTTATTTATCCTGTCTGTCAGGCAGTATTTAGAAAGGAAAGCAGCTGCTTCACACATACCTTCCTGGATGTGCCCATTGATTGGGTTCACTTCACCAGAAGAATCTTTATTTCAATCAGATTGTGTCCTTTTTTGCTTATTCTTATGCAGATGTGGAGCCATCTTATAGTTTAAAAGAAAAAAAAGGACCGAGAAAAAACATTCCAAATTCAAAACAGCAGCCCACACTTTCATCTTCCTCCATTAGTCCCTGAAAATTCATCCAGTAATTCGAAGAAATGAGCAGTGCTTAGAATCTATAATTTCTTTGAAAAGCAAAGTGAGTTTAACAATTTTAAGGGCTCCCTCCATCCCAATAGGAGAGATTAATTGAGTACAGAGACATCGGATTTAGTCTGAGGTTAATACAGAAGTTTCCACAAATGCCTGTATAGGGTCCAAGAGGGTCTTGTATACACACAGCATGTGTATTTGCTAAGAAAGTCAGCACAGAGCCTTCAGGCGGTTTTGTGTTCTATGTGTATTCTTTGAGATCAGCTAAATTTGTAGCAGAGTGGGAGAGAGAGATTTTCTTTAGAAGATTTAAACTAGGCTCTAAAAAGTGTCCAGATACTTCCATGCCTGCAGTGTCTTTAACCACCTTCCCTCCCCCAGGTAAAGTGTTGGGAGCAGCAACCCTATAATCAGAAACACAGCCGGGCTGTGCTTTGGGTAACGGGTTTACAGCATGTGGCCCCTGAAGAATGTGTTTTAAAGACAGGGATCTCTGCTGCCTTCCCAGGGAGGGAACATCCTTTTGTTCTGCTTCCAGAGGTCACAGGGCCAGTCAGCCTCCCCTAGAGTAGAAGAAATTCCTCAGGGCGTCCCTGGGATTCTCTTCTGTTCCATATCAGCCCCCAGCAGTGGGGCTGTACTGTCCCCAAACTGCCCTGGGGCTTCTTAGGGACCACCTGGTCCCAGGTGGCTGTGAACACCTTCCAAGCACCCAAAAAGGAAAAGACTCCTTTGTTGGGTTCAGAACAGATCGAACACTGTGAGAGGGGTTTTGCATTAGAGTTCTCTCCTTAATTAGGAAGCTGGTGGAATGTGTTAATTTGTGACTAAAAGACTCCATCACTCCCTCGGCCTGATAAACCCCTCTAAGTCATCGGGTACTTAAAAAGCAAGGGACGCAGGGATGGAGAAAGCAACACTGCCAACGTCCCATCTCGGGGAAAACAAATGCCCTTTTTCTTTTCTGTTATCTTTTTTATTTTTCCAAGATCATCCATGGGAAAAACAAATTTTCAGTCGTTTCGGCAAGACTGCAGTTGGACCTTTTTGGTGTTTTTGTTTGGGGAGGAAAAGCACCAGTTGAGTGGGATTTGGAAGTTCTGCTAACAGAGTAGAGCAGAAGTTGTTTTTCTTAATTAAGAAGTACGAAGACAGATTTGATACCAGTTTTTCCCCCTTCATCTCCCACCCTTTAAACAATCCAATTAATCTTTAAGAAGAAATTCTATAAATACATGAAAGAACATTAAGTTTTCTTTTATAAATTGTTTAAAAATGTGCCTTTCCACCTGTCTCACTAGTTTAAACTTCAGAATTGTCTTTGCCAGATTAAACACTTCTTTGTGATATCACTGTAGTAATTGATAAGAAAATGTGGACTGTATAATCTGCTCAGAGATAAAAAAAAAATCTTACCCTCCAATCCCATGTCCCCCATGGATGTGGTAGGATTTAAGTTTCATGGGAGAATAACCTCATAAAATAACATCATCATCATATAAATGAAAAGCAGAACGTAAGAGAGATGAAGATGAAAGGAAAATGAAATGGGAAATTCTAGTGCCGAAGCTTCCTCCTCAAGTTCCATTAAAGGAAAACACCAAAGTTAACGAGAATGCCAAACCCCCCGATCCCACATCTATTTAGCCAGACCTTGGCCCTTATATGTGATTATTGGAGGAATTTAAGGAACTTCACTCAGGGAGCTGGAGGCTCCTTCATCTTATGGCTACCAACCAGTAACACACACACGGAGCGTAAATGCTTTTCTTAACAGCTCATGAAGAAATTTCTTGATGTTAAATATTTTTATTTCATGGTCTTTGAAAATGAAGTATTATGTTTTACTCTAATTCTAGGCCTCAACTTCAACAGACATGCCCTCAATCAAAAGGGCTGGATTTTCCAGCATGGAGGAGATAAAGAAGCATGTCCTCTATTGTACTTTAAAAAATAAGAATTCTCTCTTCCAAAGAGTGTAATTTTCAATGTCCTCAATGTATACCCCCCCCCCCCCCCGCAGGACATAGCTTAGCTCTTTTGGTTAGCCATGATTTTAAAGTACTCAGAAGTGCCATTTTGAATCAAAAGAAAAAAAGAACAATAATGTAGCTTAACAAAAGTTTTATATACTGCTCAACCTAATCTTCACGATGATCTCAAGTTTCTTAAAATACAGGTAGTAAGTATTATTATGATCCTATTGTAAATGTGGTGGTAAATTAGAGAAAGACAAGATGAATTCATCTGAATTACAGAGTATTTTAGCAAACTGTGGGGAAGGCAAAATTCAACCTGCTTCATTCTTTCCTTCTATAAATGATATATATATATAAATAAGGTGCGTCCCTAAATGGAATTCCCTTCCATTTCTTCTCTAAGTTTTGAATTTCTATGCTTTCTTTCCAAATAATATAAATTAAAGATCAGAGTCAGAGTTTATTTCCAAAGAGTGTTGGTGACAAAGAGTTTCAATTTGAATTTGCGGCATGCTTTGTACCCAATAATCCTATATTAAACACCTCTAAATATATTTCATGAAACAAGCCTGTGAGTAGTTTTATGCTGCCATCAATGATGCATGGCAAGTTTGAATGTCTGTGTGTCCATGTGCTTTCCTGTCACTATTTCCAGGAAGCTGTCCTTAGAAACTTACAGGGGCACAGAGTGCCACAGGAAGGCCGTGGAAAGCAATGACTTCACTGATGTGATCTGGGAGTACCGCTAAAGTACAAATGCATCAGACACAGAATGCTGGAGACTCAGCAGGGGCTTGGAACCTGCCTGAAGACTGGCTCCATCATAAATGCAAGGGAACATAGTCAAGTCTTTTAACTTATTTCAGCCTTTGTTTGCTCTTAGATAAAAGATGAAGCTTGGGTTAGAAAATCAAGAAACCCTGTTCACAGGTCTTAATTACAAAGACCTTCCTATCCCAGAGGCTCAGGTCTCTGGCCAAGGAGGCTAAAGTCTAAGGGAAAGCTTGTGCCCCTGCATGGGCATCGAGGACCGGCTGAGACCCGACAGGAGCTGAGTCCCACGAATGCTGCTGGGCTGGCAGGTATAGACAGCCTGCCACAGAAGCAGGCTTAGGGAGCCGGGGCGTTACCCCAAGGCTAGCTACTGAGAGCGGGCCAGAAATGCGGCATCTGGGAAAGAACGTGGGCTCTATGCTTCAGAAGGACAGACTCCACTCTAAACCCAGGATTAGTCAGAGGAGGTAAACTCACGGTGTTCTCATAGGCAAAGGAGATAAGAGCGCTGACCTCACTCAATTGCCACGAAGCTGCCATCTCTATGTGAAAGTGTTCCTTCCTGTCGAGGGCTTCTACGGGGGTCTGCCCCGTGCCGGGCGGGTGGGCGGCTATGGCCTTGCCCGCCCCAGGTGCTCAGGGCTGGTGAGTGTGGACCCGTCCCTTGCAGCGTGCCCTCCCGTTGGGCCTACTTGTGAAGTGCTGCAAAGCCAGCCTGTGATTCCCGAGAATCCTTGGGAGCAGAGCGACAGCAACCTCAGGGCCGCCTCCAGACGTCTCGGAGGGGGCAGCCAGTGGTGACCCACGACTCCGACCTCTCCCGGAAACTAAACAAGGTCCGGGACGCAAGCAGATGCGGAGGGGTCAGTGGGTTTTCTGCTTTCTCTGCTCTCGATGCCTAGAAATGCCACAGGAGCCCTCCCTTTCAGCTTTTAACCTTGTGACCCAAACAAAATATCAGACACAAGCTTTGCTTTCTGGTACACTGGCCTGGAATCACATCTTTAATACACGCTTTGCTTTCAAATGTAGCATATGCAGCAGGTCCAGAGATCGCTTGAGCAACGTTATTTTCAACTTACACTAAAGGTCGTCTGAGCAGTCACACTGCACAGAGATGTCATCCCGGCTGCAGCGAGGTGCGTGGCGGCCAGTCCAATCCCGCGCAGTTTCTTCTAAGAGCGCTGGCTTCCTCCGCCGGGGAATTGCGGGGCGTACGCCCCTCTCCACGCCCAGACTCTTGGAGCGCACCACAGGGCAGCCCTAAGGCGGGGTTTCCGTGCTGTTTAGTCCCACCCCACTTGCCTTAGGACACTTCTTTTCAGTCTGGAAGTGAAGGGCCAGAAGTGCAGGCATTTACCTTTGCTCAGGCTTCCCCAGTGCTAGGTGCCATGTCTGTACGATGAAGAAAAAGCTTGGCGCACCAAACAGCGGCTCTGCCTTCATTCTGTTTCCACGTGATTCTGGTCTCAGCCCACGTCCCACAAGCCCGACCTCTGTTCTGCCTCCCCTGCTGTGCTCTCCATAGGACTTATCAGACCCCAATCCGATTTGCTTGCTTATCGTCACCTGGTTTACTGTCATCTTCCCCTCTCACGAAAACATAAGCTCTGTAACATACTGTGAGAGACATTTTCTGTCTCATTCCATGCTTTTCCCACAGAAGTGTACCTTGAACAAAGTAGACATTCAATAAATATTTGTTGAATCTGTTTAAGTGACTTATGATGGTCATTAGATAAATAGATTGCAAAATACAGCAATACCTCAATTATCTGGACATCAGAATTGCTGGCAGCTTGAACCCTCTGGAAAAAAGCCTTTGAACCTGGAAATGGGGAAGTCGTCAATGATGGAGCCTTAAGAAGAAACTCTTTACACTTCAAACAAATCCCAGACTCAGTCTAACAATGGCTACATTGACTTTAAGTTAGCATGAGTGTCTTCCACCAGGTTATCTCGTGTTCCAGTCCCCAACAAATGAGGGGTCAACATGACAGCTGGTGGAGGTGAAGGCTGATATGACAGCCTGTGACAGCTTTATGTCATCATAGGATAGCAAAAACAAAAACTAAGAAGTAGTTTATAGGGTTTGATTAACACCTGGTAGAGCAGAGAAAATTATGACCTGGAGTCCTCCAGAATAGATCAAGAATCCATGGTTAACAAAGTAGGAAAATTAGATAGTACATATCTACACATGGAGGATGCATTTAGAAGCATTTTATTATTATTTATCTGTGCAAGCACCTGAAAGGCAGAGCTCCATTTATCTGACGTTCATTTGGCTTTTTCTTCATTGTATACTTGGTATTGTCTTCAAAGTTCCACGTGAAGCTATTTCTCTTTTTTATGTTCAAGTTTCTATAATACAAGACTTTCACTAAATTACTTAACTAGATCCTTAGATTATTTCTTGTCTATGATGATTATATTTGGAATATGACTGTATTAACAAAAGAGACTGACAGATTCTAGTCCTGTAAACAAGGTGCTAGAACAGCTGCTTTTATTTTTAACTGCTTTTGTGAGAGAATACAAAGAGAAATGTAAAGAACAGGATGTTTTGAATGTCGATTTCTATTGCATTACCTAATACTGTAGTTGCAGATTTCATAAGATTCATCTGCAGGTGTTGAGAGAATAAAAAAATGTCTAATATTATGCCATAGGCATTGATAACTAAGAGCAAAGTTGAGCACTCCACATGGTATTTGAGGAGATGCCAGGAATAGATCATATTTTATCTCAGACTATAACAATGGCGCTGACTCATTATAGATAATTTAATTTGTGAAGGTTGGGTTCTAATGGTGTTACCTTGGGCAGTTGTTTAACTTTTTCAGGGGTCTGGTTCCGTATTCGTGAACTGAGAAAAGCAATACCTCCTGAGTCTATCATGGACGGCAAGTGTGTGATCAAATGAGAGATTAGATATGAAGGTATTTGGAACTCTGGATCCCACCAAAAATAAGTTTTAAATATTCTGCGCTGTGGATTTGCATTCAAAGCACTCTTCCCACTCATTCACTTCTCACTATGACTGGTGAGGTGTCTGTATTTTACGGATGAGAGACTCACTTTCAAGGTCAACTCAGTGAAGAGGTGAACTTAGAACTTTCTAATCTCTCAGCTCCTCATTGTACCTTTCTTCCATCACTCCAAACCACGTAAGCTATAAAGTTACATAAGGTGCAACTCCATAACTATTACGTTAGAAGAATATAAACATACTCTTCATTGCTCATATAAGTTAAAGCAAAATTTCACCCCTTTCCCAGAGTTAAAGTGGGACTGACTGAGAAAGTCTTCCACAAATAAGACTGAATTTTAGTAACCTCTCCCTTCCTGATTTTGACTCTCTCAGGGGTTCATAAATTCTGGGTTTATGGTGCTATTTCAGGAGCGTAGCATCAGACTCAAGGGTGGGTAAAATAGAAGGACATCACCACTTTTCCTACCATATGAATCCATAGCTGTTCCTTTGGCAGATTCTATCAGCAGACTTCACAGAGATGGAAACAGAAAAGTGAAAGTTTATTGACCTAATTACCATTCATTGAACACTACTTCAAGTGTCATCTGTTCTATTAACGACAATGAACAGAATAGCGTTATGTTTAAGAAACAGACTGCTTGGTGAAATTACCTTTTTCCATTTGGGTGGCCGTGGGCAATTAGTTCACGCCTCCAGGGCTCAGTTTCCACATCTGTAACATCCCCGGTTCTCACAGGGCTGTAGTGAGATGTAAGTTGGATTGATGTGTGAAAACTACAAAGACCATGCTTGGCACAAGTCAAAAACTGTAGTCACTGTTTCCCATCTTTATTAGTGTTAGAGCTCCATTTACAGGTGAGGAATCTGAGGTTCGGAGGGTAAAATGACTCACTCACGGCTACACAATTGGGAAGTCAGACCATAGGTTTCTCTCTTAAACATGATATTTGTCTAAAACCCCTAATAAAGTCTGTCCCCGAGGAGAAAACCACAGAAAGTCTGGCTGTCCTCTGCTGAGGCCTGAGTTTTGCCCTCTTTAAAGGAAAACCTCCCCCCCCCCGCTTTTTTTTTTTTAACCAAAGCATATCCAAGTTTAAGGCTTGAGTTAAATGAACAGAACCCTGATGATTGCCATTGTAATAGTGATCATTTCTTCTGACATTGGTTCAGAAGTCTTTGCATCTTCCTCAAGGAAATCAAACACAGACCACAAACGAATAGTGCTACTGCGTAATGGGTAAAACACTTTCCATTTTTCCTTTATAAAACTCACTAAGGTAAAATATTTTTCTTGAAATCATATGCCTGTAATTCTCACTAACTGCTTGGCAGAAGCTGACTGCGGTCTGAGGGCAAACTTGATCTTTATTCCAACATATTTTTGCAAGGGGTTTGGGCCATCCCTTCTTCCTTGTGTAGTGCAAGACTTCTAGTTCTGATTAGCAGACTTGATTGCTAGGTTCTTCTGCCAAGCAGTGGTGGACAGCCGTGCCGGCTCCTGCATTGGTAGCGATGAAGCCAGAGACCTGTATTGAGATGCTCACTTGGGAGGAAAAGGTGGTAGGCTGTGTGTTAGGGCAGGGCAGCTTTTCCCACCTCAGCAGTACTGACATCCTGGGACAGAGCATTCTTTGTGGTAGGGGGCTGCCTGTGCTTTGCAGGATGTTTAGCAGCTTTCTTGGTCTTTACTTACTAGATGCCATGCCTATCAAAAATATTTCCCGACATTGCCAAGTGGTTGAGAGCCATTATGTTAAAGGTTTTTGAGAATTTGGATTTTCCAGGGTGATCAGACACAGAGGAGGTTTTAGGGTCTGAGGCTAGGACTTGGAATGCTGCTGGAAGATGGCTGGGCTCAATTAACTCTTCATGACACGATATACTTTATGGGGTAGAGGCAGAGAAAGATATTCACTGGCAGGGTTATTTTCATATTAAAACACATGTTAAATTAATATGTTGGCTGCAAAGTTCTCGAGAATTTATGAAAGAGCTGACTTTTTCCAACAATTAATTTAATTGTTTTGCAGTGCTCTTGCACATCCAGAGGTATGTTGGAGTTTGTTTCTTAAAGTTTAAAAACCTGTTATGTGTTTGTATGACTGATCCTTACATTCACCACTCCCACTCTTTTAGAAAAAATATTCTACATGCAAGGAGTAAATGTTTGGAAGAGGTAGAATGTGTTCACTTTCTCATCAGGACTACTGCGTGGTTTTTATTTCTTCTACCCTGACTTCTCTGAAACTCAGAGCACGTTTTCATGGCTGATCTAAATCTTCCTCCTAGCCCCTACTGGACAGAATTGAGACCATATGAAGAAGAAAGAGCACATGTAAAAAGGGGAGGGGCAGGCCCCAGGACCTCTGACTCCTGCCTCTGCCATTTTGTGTGTGTTTGTAGTGTGTGTGTGTGTGTGTGTGTGTTGTGTGTATGTGGCTTGAATTTGGTTGTTTTGGCCTTGGGTGAACCTGCCAAACTCCTTTGCAATCAAAAACAGAATAAGGCAGTTAGAAAATGTACTTAACTGCTGTTGGGAAGTTAGAACTGCTTAGTGGAGCTTATTTCAAATGAGTTTTGTTTTGCATCTACAAGTTCATTCAAATCCAATCACAGCAAAATTCATAGATTGTGATGTCATGCGGACTGAAACCAAAAGCAAAGCTGTTACAGGATGCTTTCTGCCAGATTTCACTCATGGCTTCAGGAAACTCCCCCACCCATCACCAGTTGTTTTTTTTTTTCATGTTTTGCTTTGTGTTGTGAGCCAAGATTTCAGGGCTGTGCTTTACTAGCTTCACTTCCATTTACAGACTTTTCTTTTTGCAACAGATCTTGGGCCCATGGCATATTACTTGCACTGTGATATCTCTAAACTCATATCACATATTAGACACCAATGTCGTCTAGGGCAGGGGAAGAGGGTGAGCAGAGCAGGAATTTACTATTAATTTAGTTCACCTGTTTATGACTAAAATTAATTAGATTGAGAAGACACTCTCCACCCACAAACAAAAGTCCCTTGGAGGTGGACTTCTGTGCAGTGTCCTGTGATGTGAGACTTAACTTTGCTTTGGCCTCTGGGCAGATCAGAGACCTCTCTCATCTCAGTGCTCTCTGAAGAAATTAGATTTTAATAAAGTCACTGGGGATGACTTAAGGAAGGGGAATATTCTCAGTCTGGGTAAAGGGAAGGTGTGACATTCTGAACCTATGCAAATTTCTTCTAAAGGAAGACAATGATTGCAAGCAGAAGAAAAAGAAATTAGAGGGACCCCTGTGTTCACTTCATCCCCGTAGTCTACCCCACTTAGGAATATTTTGGGGGTGGGGGTGGGGGCAGACTGTCTCCTTCAGCACAGCTCAGTGTTTGCACTGCCTCTGTGAGTAGAAGTATACTCCCTTTCTCTGGGCCAGATTAGATCTAGTCTTATAACTGATTCCTTGATGTGAGTCTTTTTGTAGCTAAAGAGAACTGCACTCCTCCAGTGTAATCCATGAATGATACCAAAGTGTAAGTCTGTTAGTTCAAACTGTCAGATACAGGGGAGGGAATCTCAGTGTTCCAATTCATAAATTAATGAATTGATATAGAACTGGCTTAGGAGTCAAATTCACTTCATGACTTTCTTCAGCCTTGATGTCTGATAGCCGATTTAGGAGCACAAATGATGAGGTCACATCTCTGAACTGCTGGGGCAGCTTGCTGTGCTTTGGTGGCACGTGCTGTGGGAGGTCTTCTGTGGTCTTTGGGGAATTGCTGTGCCTTTTCCTGTGCTTCCTTGGCACTGTGTTAACCTTAATGGCAATGCTTATCATTTTGAAATATATTACTTATGTCCATGTTCTCCCAATGTCTAACACACAGGCAAATTCCACCCCATTCCTTGTTCAGAAGGCGAGCTTCTCCAGAGAAGCTATGGCTCCTTGGGACTCACTTCTGCTCTTAGCACACTGACTCAATAAATGTGTCAGTACATGCTTGTTGAGAATAGAATTAATAAATAAACGAGAATCAGTCACTGTGCAAAAAGCCTTCCCGATCTCTGCCATTGGGTTCGTGATTTGAAAGTGCTGTGTGCGAGAGATCAGAGAGAGAAGGTCACTAACCCTGAGCCAGAAGAGGCAAGTGTGGCATGTTAAAATGCGAAATTAAAACAGTGGAATCATTTTTCTCTTCTTACTGTTCAAGACTAGTTCCTGCTTTCTAGCTTCTTCCTGTGAAAAAGACTATGCTCAACCACTTAGGAACGCAGATAATGTGTAAAATAATTATTGGGCACCCAGTACGTTGAGGCACTCTATCGATGCCCCATGAGATGCCCTGAAACCTGAAGTCCAATGTGGAGAAAGATCCATGCCAAGACATGAGACCAGGCAGGGAGCATCCCCTCTCTATCCACCCAATCATTCAGCAAACGAAAAGACCTGTGCAGATCCTGAGGAGACAAACTACAACAGAACAGGGCCCCCGGACTGTGAGTCAGAGACCACAGGTCATGCTGTATGCGTCACTCAGGGTCCCTGTGTCACAGTGTCCGTGTGTCACTCAGTGTCTGTGTGTCAGTCAGGGTCCACTTGTCACTCAGGGTCCCCAGTGTGAGTCAGGGTCCATGTACCAGTCAGGGTCTGTGTCATTCAGGGTCTATGTGTCACTCAGGGTGTGTGTGTCACTCAAGGTTTGTGCATCACTCAGGGTCAGTGTGTAACTCAGGGACACATGGATCACTCAGGGTCCATGTGTCAGTCAGGCACCGTGTGTCTCTCAGGGTCTGTGTGTTTGCCCTGGTCCGTGTGTCATTCAGAGTCCATGTGTCAGTAAGGGTCCCTGTGTCACTCAGGGTCTGTCTGTGACTCAGGGTCCATGTGTCGATCACTTCCGTGTGTCTGTCAGGTCCTTTTCAGCATTCAGGAGTGTTTGCTTATGAACTATCTGCAAGGTGTGGGTAGGTGTCATGATAAGCAGCAGGACGGTTGCACATCCCAGGGTCAGGAATGGAGTGTGTGGGGTGGGTTCCTGCATGCCCTTGCTCTCTCAGGGCCCCCGGGATGTAGATGCCAAGAGCCATCTGCTGGGTCAGCCCCTATGTGTCTCTGCAGAGGGGGCTGGATGAGTTGTGCTTGGTCTAGTAATTGCAGTGGAAGGGAGGACCTAGGAACCCACTCTCGAGGATGGAGCCCTGCATCCAGTGTCTTGGGTGCCAAGCAAGAGCTATTTAGGAGTGCAAGGCTCCAGCTTAGATGCCGATTGAACTTTAGGGGGGAGTGAAGAGAAGCCTCTGCAGTGATCCCTAGCTTTCGATTTGTACATAGTATGTGTATACACCATTAACCAAAGTGCACGGGGAGTACAGGCAGTGAGGGGAAAATGGGGCATCTGGCTTTAGGAACATCCAGTGGAGATGTCCAGCAGCAATTGAAACATGGAATTAGAGCCTGGGGGATGATGCATTGGAGATGAACAACCCTGACTTCTACAACTATGAGACAACAAATCTGTTGTCTGAGCCGCTCGGTTTGTTTCAGCAAGCTAAGATGGCCTGTGTTACCGGGGGCACGATAATTATCTGTGGTAGAAACTGGGGAGTCAGGAGGGCTAAGTTAGTTAACTCAGGAAGGATGGTCATGCATTTTCTTTTCAGTGTACCAAATTTCAAATGATGACATGAAATTCAAGCAAATGGGTCTAGCTGCTGCTGGAAGAATGGACCTGGGACTTGAGAAAAATGTCAAGGCTGCAGCTACAAATTTCAAAGTCCTTAGTGTATGATATAAGCATACCGATAATTGTCGAAGGTGATTAATTATTAGAGATAATTGTTGAAGTGTACAGGATGTCTAGAGAAAAGCAGGAGGCCAAGGCCTCAGCCTTAGGGTCAACCCGGATCAGATGGGAGATGAGAAGTCAAAGCCATTAAAGGAGGTGAGACGCGCCTGCCTGAGGGAAGAGCACGGGACACACAGATGGAGGAAGATTGCCCAGTGTCACACAGAGAGAAGCATTTAGCAATAACCTCAGCTGGAATGGGTTTACCGCACAAACACGATGCTTTTCAGATAGTTCAGAGCACTCAGAACAGAATTGACACAATAAATATGCTGTAGGCTCTTCCAGCAGTAAAAACAGCCCAGGCACTGTGGGTTATGTAAATCGGGTAGGCTGGGAACCCAGTTCACCAAGCCTTGTCTGATCATAGTCTTTTCATTGACAGACTTTATTTTATGAAGATAAAAATAATTGACAAATAAAGAATTTTTCCTGTTTTAGTCTTCATGTCTCAAAAAAGCCCAGATATAAATAAGTCATTCTTTCTAACTCTAGCGATAACCTATGGGAACCCCCCACCCCCACCCCAGAGGCACACGGGAATATATGTTTTGAGCTCAGGGTTGTGTGTTATGTTCTTGATGATTCTGGGTGAATTTTTCATCTTTTGTGGGGTTTATGTTATTTTTAAATAGCTTTTTTGGTTTAATCATTTTTTTTAGACCTTGCTACCAGATTTAAAAAGTCTGTTGTTCGAAGCCAAGATTATTTGTTCAAATAATTGTTTTTGAAACCGATATTAGGCAAGATGTTTTGTACTGGTAAAGCTGAGCGGTGCGTCTGTTCACTTGTGGCCAGACACCAAGATGGATCCCAGCTGACGAGCAAAGCTGTTCCCGCTCCAGTGAAGGCATTTGAGACACATGGCCATCCTCCTGACTCAGAGGAGGTGGGACTCAGGCTCTGTGGGCTGCAGGGGCCTGGCTGGGAGCCTCTCCTCAGGCTGCTGAGATAAGCAGTTCTTCTTCCTTCCAGCAACATTTGCCTCCCAGTCCCTGGGGAGAGGCAGCTTCCTCTCCAGCCACCCCTTTCTCCCCGCCCCCACTTCCTGGAGGCTCTTGAGATGTCACAGCTCTTCCCTTGGAAGAGTGATTGTCCGCCCTGGGGTTTTGCCTACAGCCTTAGTTTTAGGTGGCACCCCAGGGCTTCATTTATACTAAATCCGGAGCAGAACCAATGAAATTACTTGAGAATGGGTAACAGTTGCTCCATTTCAGTTTGGGGTGTGTGTGTGTGTGTGTGTGTGTGTGTGTGTGTATGTGTGTGAGAGAGAGAGAGAGAGAGATTTCAATCATCAGAATTACCGTAAAATTAAAAACAGTTTTTAGCAAGCACAGTCACAGTCCACTCGAAGCTGGTGGCTGGTATGAACTTGTTATTATAGAAAAAAGCTGGTCCCTGTCTTATCCTTTTTATTAGAACTCAGCTAGCAACAACTCTGCAGGCAGCAGGCAATTTGAAATAAATGTCTCACTTGGATTTTGCACAAGTGGCTTCTGCTCCAAAGCTCACTGCCTGCACACTGAAACCGCTTGTGTTTCACCGGCAGAGTAAATAAGTCTAGCTCGCGAAATGGCAGTGTACACTCCAGGGCGGCGCTGGGTCTAGCTGGTTTGCAGGTTCCTCAGTGATTCCAAGGCCTCCAGCGGCCCTGCTTCCTTGTGCTATTCCGGGAACACCACAAAAACGCATAGAGCTCCTTTTATTTTTCTTCCCGGGGTATTTTATTTTTATTCTTCTTTCATTCCTTCCCCCCACCCCCACCCCCACTCTCTCTCTTGTTTTTACAATCTCCCTGTAATGACTAATTGGCAGGGTTTCCCAGCTTTTTTACGTTTCTCTTGCTCTGGTACAAGTCGTACTAACCCAGTAATATCCACAGGGACCTATAGACAGCCAACATTTCCGAATGATATACAGCATTCCCCTTTCCTTTAAAGTGTAAAATATTTACAAGGAAGGGAACCAATGTCTTCGGGGCCGTCTCCCTAGGCCGGGCGCCCCCGGGTCCCCCCACCCCCCCCCCCTCCCCGCCGGCGCGCGCTCTTGGATGCCCGCGGGCAGCCCGCGGTGCCGCAGGGCAGGGCACGCTTGACGCGCCTCGGCTGCGCGTTTACGGCGCGCGGCAGCCTCGCTGGAGCCGCGGCACATCTGGACGCAGTCAGCGCCCCGCGCCGGGGGCCAGCGCGCCGGGCCAGGAGCGCGGCGGCGAGCGCCAGGGGGGCCGGCGCCGCCCGCCGCTGCCGCCGAGCCCAGCCCCCCATCCGGGCCCATTTCCTGAAGTAAACAGAGCGCCCTGGAAGAGCCGCGCAGCTCCGCCGAATGTGTCAGGCGGGGTTCTTTATCTGCTCCAGGTCAAAGTAGCGGCTTAGGAAAACAGAAGCGCGGCTTGGAATCTAAACAGCGGCCGGGCCAGAGCCTCGCTGCGGCGGGTGGGGGCGGGGGCACGGCGAGCCGGGAAGCCTCGCTCCTGCTTCGGGAGTTTACGTGTTCCACTTGATGGTAATTCGGGGGCTAATTTCATTCTCCACGGCCCGATTGGAAACGAGATGCCGTCTCCGCGGCCGGTGCGAAAGGCCTGTGGGCGCCTCGGCGCAGTGGGCCGGAGGTCCCACCCGCCCACCGGGCCTGGCAGACCCCTCCCCGCCAGCGCTGGGCTGGAAGACGGTGCTCAGACTGGGGCTGTGCCAGACGCAAGCCTGATTTTAAGGGGGGCGGTGGTTTCTGTCGCTGGGTGCCAGTCAGGAATGCGTTTCCTTCCTGGGTTCAGGGAAATGGCCAGCTTTTTTGAGCGGCCCAAAGGACAGGTTTCCCAATGCACACAGGGAGACGCGTTCCTTCTCCAGTTTTCAAGGAACAGGCGATATTCTAATCCAGTTGTTCACTGGAGCGTTTCTGGAGGGGATTGGTGCCTTTCCCATTTCTATGTGTGAGTTTACCTCCTCCATTTTATATAACAGGAGGATTCTCGGTTTTGAAAACGTTCGTTAAAATAGGCATCAGCCCACTATGGCAGAAGGGGAAAATACAGAATGATGGCAGAGCTGATGCTGTCGTTACCAATAATTAAAATGAAATGTAGATGGGTTTCCAGTTCGGTCACAAGCCATTTAAACCGTCGCGTCTAGAAAATTTCAACTGGCGGCATCTTCATATACTGGCAGCTCTTCTCCTATCCTCAAGGAAGGAATGGTTTTGCAAAAGTCTTTACATGGAAATCGGTAGGAGCTATGAGTGCAGATCTGAGGGCGAATCCGGGCAACGTGCAAGGCACTGGAAGGCTTAGAAGAGCTCTGGGTCGTGGGTGTAAGATTTCAGCCACACAGCTTCAGGTGGAAATTTGTCAAAATGCTTTAAGTTTCTGACACAAGTAGTAGTTGGACTCCAGGAGCATTTTTATTGCAAAGGACTTTGTGCACATCACCGCAGTACACAACTGTCTCTATCAGGGAAGGAGTTGGTTACAACCAACTCTGATTTTTTCTGGGGGATTCATTACTCAATAAAAGGTTAATAGGATGCCCCCCTTTTCTCTCCCAATCTGTATTTTGATGAATTTCCAGAGGTTGCAGGGAGACTGATGGAAAGAACATGGTCCAGCTCAGCTCATTGCATGTTTGAAGATCAATGAGAAGACAGGGCTACTACCAACCATCCCAAAAATGAGTCTGGGGGACTGCCCGAAGCAAACCTCATTTTAGAGCTTGAAAATTCAGGGAGAAAACACTGCCTTGCTGATGCTTTGAGTTTGGACTTCTAGCCTTCAAAACTATGAGACAATAATGTTGTTGTTTAAACCAACCCATGGAATGGTATTTGTCTTTGCAGCTCTGGCAAACGAAGACACATACCCACCTCCCTCTTGTCCCCTCTCCTACCCACTCCAGTTCTAAGCCTTGGCAATCCTGAATGGGTACTCCATTTCTAAACACTTGCCATTTCAAAAATATTACATAGATGGGATCATATGGTGTATAACCTTCTGGGATTGGCTTTTTCCTCTCAGCATAATACCTGAAGATTCGTCCAGGTGGCTGTGAGTGTCTACAGTCTGGGCCTTTTGGTTGCTTTGTGGTGCTCCTTGGTATGGATCTGTGTGGTTTATCCACTCACCTGTTGAAAGAACTGGTACCAGTTTTTGGCTGTTACAGATAGAATTGGTATAATTTCTTTCATCAGCGTTTCATAATTTTCATCATGCAGTTACTGTACATGTTTTGTTAAATGTATATCTAAAAGTTTCGTTTTCTTTGGAGTGGTTGTAAATGATGCTGTGTTATTTCAATGAACGTCATGTTTATTGTGGGTATGTAGAAATGCCCATGATTTTTGTTGGCTGTTCTTGTGCCCTTGATCTTTGAAGAACTTATTGGTTTGGGAGCTTTTCATTTTGAATTCTTTGGGATTTTCTACATAGACAATCATGTTATCTGCAAATACAAGTCCAATCTCTATGCCTTTATTTCTTTTCCTTGTTTTATTGCTGTGGCTCAAACTTCCAAGTACTTTGTGGAATAGGAGTGATAAGAGCAGATATCCTTGCTTTGTTCTGTTCTCAGGGGAACAAATACTTTGCTGGCTGTAGAATTTTTGTAGATGCTAGATGCTCTTCATCGAGTTGACGTAATTCCCCTATATTCCCAATTTCCTTCTTCTTTTTCTTTTTTTTAAAATCATGAATGGGTGTTGGATTTTGTCAGATGCTTTTTCTGCATCAATTAATATGATCATATGATTTTCCTTCCTCTCTTGTTGATATGGTGGAATATATTGACTGATTTTCTAATGGTGAACCAGCCTTTCATAACTGAGATAAATCCCACTGAGTCTTGCTGTATAATTTCTTTATACATTGTTGGATTTTGATTTGCTGTATTTTAAGGATTAAGTACGTTGACAATGTTGTATAGCTCTCACCACCATCTATTTCCAGAAAATTTTCATCATCCCAAACTGAAACTCATGCTCATTAAGCAATAATTTTCCATTCCTCCCTTCCCCAAGTCCATTATAATCTCTATTCTCCTCTCTCTATATGTTTGTTTAGATTAAGTATTTCATGTGAGAGAAATCATTCAATTATTGTCCTTTTGTGTCTGGCTTATTTCAGTTAAAATGGTGTATTCAAGGTTCATCCATATTGTAGCATATATCAGAACTACATTCCTTTTTACAGCTGAATAATATACCATGTGTTGTGTGTGTGTGTCTGTGTGTGTTACACACACACCACATTTAGTTTATCTATTCATCTATTACATAAACTGTCTTTGTGGACATCAGTTTGTCAGTTCCTCAGAGATTTAAACCTAAAATTGCCATATGGCCCAACAATTCCACTTCTAGGCAAGTATGTCCAAAAATCAAACAGATATCTGTATACCAATGTTGTAGCAGCAGTATTCATGATATCTGAAACATGTGTTGAAATAACACATGTTCTTCAAATACTTGTTAAGCCATGTCCCACTTCTCTGTTCCTTTTGGGACTCTGATGATGTGAATGTTGGATCTTTTCTCTGTTCGATTTTTTTTCTGTCTATTTCATCTCTCTTGTTCAAATTGGATAACTACTGTTGTTCTGTGCTCAAGTTCACTGATTTTATCCTCTTGCTCAAGTTCACTGATTTTATCCTCTTGTCATTTTCACTCTATTATTGAATCCATTCAGCAGGTTTTATATTTATTATTGTATTTTTTGGTTCTATAATTTCCAGTTGCTGCTTTTGTATAACTTCTATTTCTTTTTCGAGATTTATGTTTTCATTTGTTTCAAGAGAGTTCATAGTTGATTTTTTGGTGTGTTTGTATGGCAACTGCTTTAAAGTCTCTGTCAGATAATTCCTTTCTGTTGGAATGAATTCTTTTCTTATTCGAGCTTTAATTTTCCTGGAGATGGGTGACTTTTGCTTGTATCCTGGACATTTTATCTGTTATGGTAGGAGTCTTTTGGGTTTGATTTAAACTTTTTATTTAGCAGGCAGTCACCCTGTTCATGTTTAGCATGTGGGTTGTGACCTACTTTTGCTGACTGGGTCTCAATAACAGTTTGATTGTCAGAGCTTTGATGGAGTTATTCTTAATCTGTTGTTTTTTTTTTTTTTAATCTAGTCTCTGGTCCCCTCAGGAGTCCCAGCTGTTGCTGCATGAGGGAACAGAGGGTGGGACAGTAGGATGTCTTCTCTCTGGGACTTGGAGGGTAGACTCTCCCTCCTGTTTCTCCCTGCTTAGTGTCTCTTTGTAGGGAGGGAAATGTCATCTTTGGAGACAGAGAATCTTCTCCATTCGTCACCCCCTCACCTGGGATCTCTTGGCATAAAAGAGGGTCTCAGCCTAGTGAGAAGGACAAGCTAGCCTCAGTTCTTATTATTAATGGGGCTCTGGTTGGGCTGCATGTGGCCCCAGACTCTCCCGGTGCCATCAGAGAGGGTCTTGTTCCTTGAGGAGGTGTGCTCACCTAGGACCCCTCTGGGGGCTTAGGTCAGGAAGGGCCAGTGGGGAGGGAGCACCATCCATGCTGTCCCTGTCACAGTCCCCTCAAGGCACCTGGAGTGCTCCTGGGGGGGGGGGGTGTCTCTGTGATATCTCCAAGGTTTGTGCTTGGGGACAGAAGGAGCTGGTCAACCCCTCTTGTCCCTTCATATGTCTTTGAGCTCACCCTTTTATCAGTAAATCATTTAGCTATTTTTGTGGTTTTTCCATCAGGCCGTGAGGCACTATGGTTAAAGCCTCGCTCTGGAACCAACCTCTGGTCTCCGCGTAGCTGGTGCCTGTCCTAGCAGTCACCTTAGCATTGGCTAATTTCTCTGGGGTTGGACATGACTTCCCATCCACTGTGACCTGCACGCCAGTTTCCTGGGATTTCCATACTTCTACGTGCTCTCCCTGCTTATACTTCATAGTGCTGCAAAGAATTTTGGTTTAGATGGTAAGCTATATGGTCATGTATCCTTAGAGCTGCTGTAATGATTCATTGGGTGAGCACAGGTAAAGTTCTTAGTTCTTGGCATGTTGTAGGAGCCCAATAAAGCTACTTTTTATTACTGTAAGAATTTTTCAATTTAAAAGTATAATACATGTATGTAATATATTTCCTTAATCAGCCATTTATTAAATATTAAGAAAACTCAATTTTTAATTTTTTTTAGAAAAAATGAATTTAAGTGAAACTATGACTCTATTCTTCCCACACCCTAATGGATTTCCTGGTGCACTCCTGGTGCCTGCTGCACACCATGAAGAAATCCCTAGCACCATCTGGTTTCAGGGTAGATGTCTTTGCTGAGCTGTTGGAGAAAATTGAGAAAAAAATTGACAGGTTAGTTTGGGGAGTGAAAGATATGTGCATTGGGAATGAAATAGAAATGGGCGTATACAGGTGGCCATATGCTATTTTATTTGTGATATTCTATAATTCAGATTATTTCATGCTTCATGACACAATATAGCAGGTTACAGCTCTGTTCTTGAGAGTAGCATTTTGATTTTTTTAAGAAATGTATTTCATGCTTTTAATTGATTCATGCATTTTTTTTTCTTTTTTGCAAAGTTTGTTTAACCGTCTTCTACTGCTGTCTTGTTCTGCACCCTTGTGTCTGTAATGGTAGCAGGAACATGTTTCTTGAAGATTTACTTTGCTTCTCAATTACATTCTTTTGCCTTAATTTAATGACATATACTATAAAGTGGATAGCGCTGGGTATGCAAAAGCCTTTGTTTCACTGTATTGTCTTGGTAAATACTTTCCTGACAAGATGGATATTTGGAGATGATTCACTGGAAATTTGCCACTAGATTCAATCTGTTGTTTCAAAACCAAGTCATGAGAAGAGCAGACTTAAAGGGTTGATGGTGAAAGGTCTCATTGCCACTCAGGGAAGCAATTGAGGGAAAAATTAGTAGATTATATTAGAAATTACCCTTGCTGGTATCTGCCACAAGCTTTAAAGGAAATAATTCATTTTTTTCTTCCCCAATTTTTATTTAAATAAAATTTTAATTTTACAAAATCTTAATGGAAATAAATGAAATTCTTGATTGTACAACGACCTGTCAAGCAGTTCCTTTCATCTTCAATTTCTTCAAAAATGCTTTTCATCAATTCTCTAAAAGACAGTTTAAACCAATTATCTCAATTCTGAATGATCAGACTTAAAATTGCTTTAAATGGGTGGTAATACTTCAATGATGTTATGTCCTCAATTCATTCATTAAGGACTCCAGGCATTATCTTTGTAAATGTGCTTCTTTTTAGAAAACACTAGA
>PVIY010024651.1:0-37791 GCA_004026745.1 Myrmecophaga tridactyla
TTTACCTCTGCTGTTGCTGTGGTAGTGCTGATGGTTTCCTTTTGAACATAGCATATAGCATGCAATAGCAGCTTTCCCCTGTACCCTGGACTTAAACACTCTTTATACAAGAATCATATCTTTGAAACAATTCTTTCTAGAACTAATTCATATTTCTAGTGTGAATCAATGGGACACATAAGTCTATACAACCCCTTTCAATTTTGTTCATCTTCAATATGGCACTATTACTTCTAGACCCACTAGAGGATCACCTTCGCTCCTATCTATTCCCTTACATTGGAGTTCAACCTCATTAGCTAATGGTTCACCCATCTCTAGCTTTTATGTATCTCTAAGTCCCCTATCTTCTGTATTATATGTCTCTGACTATACCTTTATGCTGGTCATAAAAGTGGAATCATACAGTATTTATCCTTTTATGTCTGGCTAACTTCACTCAGCATTATGTTCTCAAGGCTTATCCATCTTGTCATGTGCTTCAGGATGCCATTTTGTCTTACTGCTGCATAATATTCCATCTTACGTGTATACTACATTTCTTGATCCACTTGTCTGTTGCTGGGCATTTGGTTTGTTTCCATCCTTTGGAGATTTTGAATAATGCTGCTCTGAACATCAGTGTGCAAATGTCTATTTGTGTCATTATTTTCAGCTCTTCTAGATACATACCAGGTAGTGCTAATGGTGGGTCATAGGACAACTTGATATTTAGTTTCCTAAGGAATTGCCAAACAGTCTTCCATAATAGCTGCACAATTATACATTTCCACCAGCAGTGCATAAGTGTTCCAGTTTTTCCACATTCTCTCCAAAATTTATAGTTTCCTGTTTGTTTAATAGCAGCCATTCTTATAGGTGTGAGGTGGCATCTTATTATAGTCTTGATCTCCATTTCCTTTATAGCTAATGAAAAATGAGCCTCTCTTAATGTACTTTTGAGCCCTCTGTAGTTGCTCTTCAGAAAAATGTCTATTCATATCTTTAGCCCATTTTATAATTGGGTTGTTTGTTCTTTTGTTTTTGAGTTGTATGATTTCTTAGTATATACAGGAAATCAAGCCTTTGTCTGATATTTGACTTCCAAATATTTTCTCTCATTGAGTTGGCTGCCTCTTCACCTTTTTGATAAAATCTTTTGAGGTGCAGAAGCATTTGATTTTGAGGAGTTCCAATTTATCTATTTTTTCTTTTGTTGCTTGTGCTTTGGGTGTAAAGTTTAAGAAGCCACCTCCTATTACTAGGTCTTGAAGATGTTTCCATACATTTTCTTCTAGAAGCTTTATGGTGCTACTTCTTATATTTAGGTGTTTGATCCACTTTGAGTTAATTTTTGTGTAGAGTGTGAGATAGGTGTCCTCTTTCATTCTTTTGGCTATTGATATCCAGTTCTTCTATGCCCAATTATTGAAAAGACTATTTTGTACCAGTTCTGGGGATTTGGGGACCTTGTCAAAAATCTGTTGACCATAGATTTGGAGGTCTATTTCTGCACCCTCAATTGGATTCCATTGGTAATGCTTCTGTCTTTGTGCTAGTACCATGCTCCTTTGACCACTGTGGCTTTATAATAGGTTTTAAAGCCAGGGAGTGCTAGTCCTCCAACTTCATTCTTCTTTTTTAGGATGCTTTTAGCTATTCAGTGTCTCTTTCCCTTCCAGATGAATTTGGTAGTTAACTTTTCCAAATCTTCAGAGGAGGTTGTTGGAATTTTGATTGGTACTGTGTTGAATCTGTAGATCATTTTGGGGAGATTGACATCCTAATTATATTTAGTCTTTCTATCCATGAGCCGGGAATGTTTTTCCACCTATTTAGATCTCCTTTGATTTCTTTTAGCAATGTTGTGTAGTTTTCTGTGTATGAGTCCTTTATGTCCCTAGTTAAGTTCATTCCTAAGTATTTGATTCTCTTAATTGCTATTTTGAATGGAACTTTTTCTTTAACTGACTCCTCAACTAAGTCATTGTTTGTGTATAGAAATGTTACTGATTTTTACACATTAATTTTATATCCCATGACCTTGCTGAATTTGCTTATTAGCTCAAGTAACTAGATTTCTCAGGATCTTCCTAGTATCATATCATATGCAAATAATGAGCATTTTACATCTTCCTTTCCAATTTGGACTCCTTTTATTTCTTTGTCCTGCCTGACTGCTCTTGCTAGAACTTCTAACACAATGTTGAATAATACTGGTGAAAGTGGACATCCTTGTCTTGTACCTGATCTTAGGGGGAAAGCTTTCAGTCTCTCTCCATTGAGTAGAATGCTGACTATCAGTTCTTCATATATTCTCTTTATCATATTGAGATTGATTCCTATCTTTTGGAGTGTTTTTATCAGAAAAGGATGCTGAATTTTGTCAAATGCTTTTTCAGCATCAATAGAGATGATCATGTGATTTTTCCCTTTTGATTTGTTAGTGTGTTGTATTACAGTAATTGATTTTCTTGCATTGAACCATCCTTGCATTCCTGGTATAAACCCCACTTGGTCATGGTGTATAATTCTTTTAAGGTGCTGTCGAATTCGATTTGCTAATATTTTATTGAGAATTTTTGCATCTATGTTCATTAGGGAGATTGGCCTATGGTTATCCTTTCTTATAGCATCTTTATCCAGTTTTGGTATTAAAATGATATTAGCTTCATAAAATGAGCTAGGTAGAGTTCATTTTCCCTCATTTTTTTGGAAAAGTTTGAGCAGGATTGCTGTTAATTCTTTTTAGAATTTTTGATAAAATTCCCTTGTGAAGCCATCTGGCCCTGGCCTTTTCTTTGTAGGAAGATTTTTGATGACTGATTGAATCTCTTTACTTGTGATTGGTTTGTTGAGATCTTATATTTCTTCCTAAGTCAGTGTAGCTTGTTTGTGTGTCTCCAAGAATTTTTTCATTTCATCTAAGTTGTCTAGTTTGTTGGTGTGTAGTTGTTCATAGCATCTTCTTATGATTTCTTTTATTTCTTCAGGGTCTGTGGTAACACATCCTTGCTCATTTCTGATTTTGTTTATTTGCATCTTCTCTTTTTTTTTCTTTGTCAGCCTTGCTAGTGGCCCATCCATTTTATTGATTTTCTCAAAGAACCAACTTTTGGTTTTATTGATTCATTCTATTGTTCATTTTGTTCTCTCATTGATTTATCTCTGCTTTATTCTTTTCTCCTATTTGCTTTGGGGTTAGTTTGCTGTTCTTTCTCAAGTTCCTCCAGGTTTGCTGTTAAGTCCTCTTACTTGTTATTTAATATAGGCATTTAGAGCAATAAATTCCCCTCTCAGCACAGCCTTTGCTGCATCCCATATGTTCTTATAAGTTGTATTCTCATTTTCATTCATCTCCAGATAGCTACTGATTTCTCTAGTAATTTCTTCTTTGACCCACTGGTTGTTTACGAGTGTGTTATTTAATCTCCATATATTTGTGAATGTTTTCATTCTTTGGTAGTTATTGAGATCCTGCTTCATCCCATTGTGATCAGAGAAAGTGATTTAAATAATTTCAATGTTTTTAAATTTATAAAGACCTGTTTTGTGCCCCAGCATATGATCTATCCTGGAGAATGTTCCATGAGCACTAGAGAATAGTGTACATCCTACTGCTTTGAGGTGTAATGATCTATAAACATCTGTTAGTGCTAATTCATTTATCAAGTTAATTAACTTCTCTATTTCCTTGTTGATCTTCTGTCTGGTTGTTCTATCTATAGAGGAGAGTGGTATATTGAAGTCTCCTACTATTATTGTTAAGACATCTATCACTCCCTTCAAGTTTTGCCAATGTCTGCTTCATGTACTTCAGAGCTCCTTGATTGGGAGCATAAACATTTATGATTGTTTTATCTTCCTGCTGAATTGACCTTTTAATTAGTATATAGTGTCCTTCTTTGTTTCTTATCATGTTTTTACATTTTGAGTCTATTATGTCTGATATTAGTATAGCTACTTCTGGTTTTTTTTTTTAATTACAATTTGCATGGAAAAATCTTTTTCCATCCTTTCACTTTCAATCTATTTGTATCCTTGTGTCTAAGATGAGTGTCTTATAAGCAGTGTATAGCTGGATTATGTTTCTTAATCCATTCTGCCAATCTGTATCTTTTAATTGGTAAGTTTAGTCTGTTAACATTCAAAGTTTTTATTGAAAATGCATTTCTTGATTCCACCATTTTATCTTTTTAATTTTATTTGTCAGATCTATATATTCTTTTCCCTCTTTTTCTTTGTATTCTTTAAGTTATCCTTAGTGGTACTCTTTAATTCTGTGCCCTCCTCCAGACCTCCCTCTGTCTTTTTTTTTTTTTCAGGCAGCAGAACTCCTTTTAGTATTTCTTGTAGGGCCAGTCTCTTGTTGTCAAGACTTTCAGGAATTCTTTGTCTGTGAAAACTTTACTCTCTCCCTCAGTTCTGAAGGACAATTTGGCTGGGTACAGAATTTTTGGCTGGAAGGTTTTCTGTTTCAGAATTTTGAATATATCACACCACTGCCTTCTCACTTCCAGGGTGCTAGTTGAGTAGTCTGAACTCAGCCTTATTTGGTTTCCCTTGTATGTAGTAGATTGTTTTTCTCTTGCTGCTTTAAGGATTTTCTGCTTCTCTTCAACATTTGACAGACTGATTAGCATGTGCCTTGGGGAAGGCTTATTTGGGTTTATTCTGTTTGGAGTTCTTTGGGCTTCTTTGACTGGTATATTTATGTCCCTTATGAGGGTTGGGAAGTTTTCCCCCATTATATCCTCAACTACTCTTTCTAGCCCTTTATTCCCCTCTTCCCCTTCGGGGACACCAGTGATTCTTTTATTTGTGTACTTTGCTTTTCTATCATTTCCCTGTGTTCCCATCCAATTTTTTCCCTCTTTTTTTTTTTTTGCCACTTGCTGTTTTGAGTCCTTGAAGTCAATTATTCTCTCCTCTGTATATTTATTCTTTCTTCTGTCTCTTCAAAGCTGGTATTGTGTGCCTCTAGTACATTTTTTATTTGGTCAACAGAATCTTTAATCTCTGTGATATCCATTATTTTTCCATTTATTCTTTCAAATTCTTCTTTATGTTCTTCTACTGTCTTCTTGATCTCCTTTATGTCATTTGCTACCCCACTTATTTTATTAAGTAGAGTTGTATGAACATCTTTGATTAGCTATTCCAACATCTGTGTCTCATCTTATGTTTTAATTTGGTCATTAGGCAGGGCTATATCTGTCTGTATTGTGATATGCTTAATGATCTTCTGCTGTCTTCATGGCATGTAAATATCTTGATTGGTTACTTTGGGAGTTGATTTCTTTCAATAGTATAAGATCTTGTGTTTCCAGGATGGTTGTACAGCAGGGAGCAGGGCACATAGTGGGGCACTTAGTGTGGTAATTGGTTACAGGGCAAATATAGACTGCAGGTTGGGGATGTTACACTGATGCTTGTGAACATGGGCACTCAGTGGCCAGGGAAGATGTAGCTGTGCAGGTAAGCAGGTGTAAGCCTGCTGTGTGCTGTTCTAAGGCATGGGGAAGCAGGTCCAATCTATGAAGGAGGCAGATGTGACTCAGGTATGCAGGTTGGCCCTTTCTCAGAGCTGGGAAGTGTAGCTGAGGGCCATGCACATGCACGATTCTAGGACTGCTGCAAACTGTGGTTTCTAGAGCTGAATGACATGAATGGAGCCCCACGCACATACATGGGCCTGTGAGTGCATAAACAGATGCACAGAGCTTAGGTGGGGCAGAATGAGGCTGTGCAACACTATGGGCAGGGGCAGGGGTAGCCTAGGTATGGAAATTAGTGCCCGCAGCCTTTATGTGCTGGCAACAGTCTTCAGGGAACAAGGAGGGGGGAGTAATGCTCAGGAAGGGTGCAAGAGAGGTTGGTTGGGGTACACTCGTGGTGGGGGTGGAGGGCAGGTATGTGCACTGGAAGCTGGTGGGGTGGGGGTGCCTGGAGCATGGGGAATGGGAGGGGGTGATGGGGTTCAGGTGCATGGGGTGTGGGGTCAGTCGCTGGTCATGGGGCTGTGCTGGTGAGGGTAGAACGCCCGAGGAACACAGCCTGGCTTGCTTCCTAGTCCCAGGCTCCAGTCTGTGCACTCCCGCGGGCTCTGCGGCTCCATGCCTCCACTCCAGGCTCCAGCTTTCTGCCTCTCAGTTCCTCAGCCTCTACAAACAGGACTCCCCCATGTGGTACAGAAGCTCTCCTGGGTCAGCCACACTCTGGAATTACCACCTCAGTCACCCTTCTGTCCCTTCTCTCACTTTTCTGTGGAGCAGGGCCAATCTCGAGCTCTCAAATACACATCTTAATGAAAAGTAAGAGAAAATGTAAACTCAAGTGTTCAAGGATAGTGTTAAATCAACCAATCTTTACTAGTATATACTTTACTGACAGTTGTCTATTATGAGAACATAATGGTGAATAAGACGACACTCCAGCACTCAGTGGCTTAGGCTTTAATGAACAATAATAAAACAAGTAAAAGAGGAAAAAAGAAATTGCCATCATGGAGACATGGATGATGTTCTATGGAAACAGAGAGGAGAGAATCACTTAACATTTTGTTGTTGTCTGTTGTGACATAGCTATGTTATACCTAACCCCCATACTTGAGTCACACTTGGCAAATGTACTTGTTTCAGTGGCTTTTCTTATTTCATGACAACATCCTTAACATACAGTGTAACTTATCTTCAATACAAGAACTAGGTTAAATTTAATCAATAATTTGTATAATTTTTTTCACATTTTACCTACAACTTTCATTTTGAAAATTTCAAATAAATTGAATTTCTCTCCTATATCAACACTGCTGCATTCAGGATATTAAAGCTATAAAGAAGACATTAACACTATGATCATGAATACAATCCAACTCAGTATCTCCAGTCCCCACACTCTGTAAAATGATGTATCCCTCAAGTCAAATTGATTGTCAGCAATGAACAGTAACCATACTCTAAAATAAATGTATTTGGCTACACTATGTGTTTTGATTTGTATACCATATCTTATAGATCACTTCCATACATCACCCTTCCTTACAGTCAAGAGTATATTTTATCTATAGCACTATCCATTTTCCAAACACTTTAAAATCCAAGTCTCCAACCTGAAATCACATATATTAAATACTTTGGGAACATACTAAACTGACAGACTGAGTAAAGTTCCTAATTTTTAAAAGAAAATAGCAGAAATTGATTTTGTGTAAATTGAGTGCTCATCTTTGGATCTACTGCTAACAAGGCCTTCCATGACCCAAACACAGTACTTCTGGAGAATAAATTTGGCTCCTTGCCTCAGGTCTTATATTAGTCCTGTAGACCATGCCCATTTCCTCAAAATGATTAGTTCTAACAAATCTTTAGAAATGTGTACACGATTAGATTTTTTGCAGAATGGACAACACACCCTAATGCCAATTATTGCATTAACACATTTTCAAATCTGCATAATCCAACTATCACACTCAACCTTTAGGGGACTATGCCTGGCAGTGACTTATCTAGACCACGTATTTGTTAGTTTTAAAATAAATTAACCAAAGAAAACCATGGAATTTATATCTGCTTTTTCAGAAACAATATTCTAATACCAACCGCTTCACCCCATTTAACAATCCCAACCCCACTTCACTCTCTGTTGAAACTGCATCCAGTCCTTTGTTGGCATCTCTTTAAAGGCTCCCACCATTTGGCAAATGAAAATGTGAAGGTGACCACAGGACCATACTCCCAGGATCAAGGCTTATAAATGCACCTTAATCTTTGCAGTAAAACAGCTGGGATCCAATAGCTTAGATTTTTCTCTTTTACATTTCTGGTCAGACTGAATATATTTTCTTCAAATAAATGGGAAAGGAAAAAAAGCCACAGGAAGCAAGAAACTAAATATCAGCAGAACCCAGAAGAAAAAGGAGAGACTAGGAGACACAGCCATATGCCTGGCCATGCGACAAGCTAAAGACACAGAATCGCCACCTGCTGGGCCTAGAATACCACAATTTTTTGGAGGAAAACCTCACTTAATGATGCTTTTATTTAGAATATTTCCAGGCCTCAAACCATCAGGCTTCCCTCTGACTCACCTCCCAGACTCAACACAACCCCAGAGGTGGGCGGTTTGGCTGCCACAGAAATTGTCAAAGAAAGAAAGAAAAATAAAAAAGAAAGAAAAAAAGAAAGAAAGAAACCATCTGTTCCAGCACACACAAAAAATCAACAAACAAACAAAAACCTGGAAGGTTGACATCAACGGAACTAAATATTTTAGGAACTGGAAGAAATGTGTTGTTTCTGTTAAGAGAGACGCCAAGCATTTCCAAACAGACTTTCTCCTGGAAGAAGGTGGAAACGTGTCCCCAACAGAGCAAAGCGAATCCCAACTCTGAGCAGAGGTTCCGAGTTGGGGCTTAAATGTCCAAGGATCAGGATTTCAGTCTGTGAGCTGTACAGTGGAGCAGACTGCTTTCTTCTCAGTAAGGCAGGTGGGGGACCTGCTGAGGCTGGTGCGGAAGTGGGGGTGAAGCCATAAAGGGAACTGCAGAACCTCCCAGCAAATGCCAGCCGCCATTCCTATACAGTCACTTGTGCAGCATTCTCAATTCTGTCACACAAAGAAAACCTTGCAGTCAGTGGAGGCCAGAGGTGGGAGGCTGGAGAATGAGGAGTCCCTGCCCCTCCTGGGCCTCACAGAATAACCAGTGGAGTAACCCTAGGTGCCCTGGGGCATTGTGTTTCTAAAGCCCCTGAAATCTGTCGCCTTATCTTTAGGGAGCCCCCAGGGGCTGGGTTATTCCCTGTAGGAAAATGCGCCTACTGTCTCATCTCTACTTACATGGCGCCAGGGTGCCCAGGCGCTTGCTTCCTGCTGTACTGAGGTGGTAATGGGGAGGAGAGAGGGCGCAAGTGGAGGAAGCCCAGGCTTTGCAGAAGTACGGAGGGAATTTGCAACAACGTCTAATGCAATTCAGCCACCATCCGAAGTGTGGCCATCAGAGAATGACCTCATCCTGAAGAAAGGAATAAAAAAAGACTATCAAGATAAGTGGATCGCATCTGAAAGGAGGAAATATGAAGACACTGAAAACATGTGAATTGATATCCTCAATAATATCTGAGAGGATGTTGCATGCATTAATTAAAAGAACAGCCAGATATATCTTGAGAAGTGAACAAAGAACAAGAGAAAGTTCTCAGAAATTTGGAACATAATGGTGAAAATGAAAATTGAATAGGGAATAGTGGAATGCACACTGCTTAAAAATTTTTGTGATTTAGAAAACCAAGCAAAGAAGTCTCAGAAAGATTTTAAGTCATTTATTTGGATTTGTAATTAATTTCCTCCTATTTCCAGACCAGTTTTGTGGTCGTAGGATAAAATCTGAGGACTATCTACTCAAATGCAGAGTGTTTATTCGTAGTCTAAAGTAAACACCCCTGAGTGGGGAGGCTCAGGGTCCCTAAAGAGAAAGGTAAAGCAGAGGGGAAGCCCTAGCAAAGTGGAACAGGAAGAAAAGGCACAATTCTTTGGACCCTGGAGTCTGTGGAAAGGGGAAAAGAAAAACGTGTGTTGAAGAGACTAGCACATACTCTCCTGTTTTGCCCTCTTGGTTTGGAACTGGGAATGGTGAGGTGGTACCATCCAGATGGGCATGGGGCATGGGGGAGCTTGTGGACATGGCATGGGGGACACTTCAAACCAAGAGAAGCCTCTCAGGAGCCCCATCAGAAGGTGGGCAAGAGCACAGAAGAAGCAGAGGGAGAAGGGCAGAGAGAAGACCCAGTCCTTGTGGCTCCCTGGGACACTGTGTGATGCAGGGGATGCAGCTTGACACAGGAGGGATTCCATTCTTTATAGAGGCCCACAGACCAGCTGAGGCCCCAGGCTGAGAGGGGCCATTGATGGCCAGTGGCATTGGAGGGTCAGCAGGCAACAGGCAGTGGGGTGCTGTGGCATGCCGAAGGCCAGGTGGGGCCCGACGCTCCCTGCAACACCATTCACCATGCCCCCAGCATGCCCAGACACTGCCTTGGAAAAGGAGATGAGAAGGAGTAGGACAAGCACTGTGGAGAAGATGAACTTTGAAATGACTATACATTCACTCCAGGCAGAGTTTTCAGTCTGGAGGAGTCAGAGACTCCATTAACAATTCACATATTTTCTCCCGCTGCCATCTGGGAGGAATTTTGTGAGGAATCAAAGAGCCTCCATCGTCTGCACATCTGACTGTATGTGCTAATTTACAACCCTGGTTCATAAACATGAATCAGAATTACATGAATACCATTTGTTTTAAATGGTAAAGCATGATAAATAAGAAACAATGGTGAAAAAAAAACAAACAAACAAGAAAGTGGGAAAAGTTCAATATCAATTGTAGTGATTTTATTGAGCTTACATAAATATAAAAACTTTTAGATGCGTATAAACTTCAATTTTCAATCAGTACAAGCTTTCAGGATTGTGTTATAGCAACATTCATTAAAGCTTTTGAAAATATGCATAGTTGTAACCCAGAAATACCAGCTTTAGAAAAAAACCTATTATTTGCTGAACAAAGCTTTTAAATGTAAATGAGAATTTTCAAACACTCTTGGCTAGTTGTTATCCTGTTGTGAAGTGTCTGTCTCTCTGAAATATAAACACAGATGCACAGGGAGCCCCATCAGCACTCTTCATATCTTCCAATATTTGGAGAGATTAAAATGATTTCCACCATTGCTTTCTCCACCAACTAAATGGCTGTTCATCTTGTTTGCTTCTTGCTAAACTACATCCTAACTGTATATTAAGATTTATTATTTTATTAAGTGGAGGTAATTCTGTAAAGAGTTGTTGAGGTAAGCATGTATCTATTTTTTATCCCAATCCATGTGATTAACTAAAATGTTCATAATTTTAGATTGTGGTTTCACTTAAAATACATTGCTGGAATTCTTAACATCTGGCTCTGGGTATTTGTCCCTTCAGGAATCTTCAGTAAACCCACTTCAGAATATACACTCCATTTTTACAATGTCATAAAAGACTAGTTTTGAACTGGCATTCATATTTTGATAAAGCAATAACATATATAGCACTTCAATTAGGGAAAAACTGTTTTTAGCCTCTAGAATTCAGAAACCATGCTGTGGCTCTACAAAATGGACTTGTAACTGGAGAAAATAATTGCCCATCATTAAGAAAATGATCTTCTAAAGATAATTAATCCTTATGAACATTTCTGAATAACTTCTTCTGAAGACCTTTAAAAGATTTTAAACCCTGGGGCTAGGTTTGAGCTAGAAAGATGATTTTTCTTCATGAGAGGTAGAGATATAATTTGAATTATTTGGGAGAATCCACAAAACAGGACAGGAGGTGATGAATTGCAGAGGAGCTAGAAATCTCATCCGAAGAAGGAAAATACCTCATATGCTTCCTCTGGTGCTTGGTGTCAGTAGAAATTACATGAGTCCAAAGGACAGCTTGGCTGACACCTTATTAAGGTAGGAATGGGGAACTTCTAACACAGAGTGAAATTTCAATACAGCATCTAAACAAAGATCTTGATTTGGCTTTTACTATGTATATTCATTTATGCAGTGGAGTTTACCAGCTATTACTGGTATAAGAGCAAAGTCTATAAATGTTTTATTATAAATGAATTTGCTCATAAACAGATCAGCTCAGGGTACTCGCGGGTGCATGGCACTCACCAGGACAGCCCTGCCTATCCCAGGGCCTCCTCTGGCCTGGGGAGCCTGGAAACCACCCAGGAATGGAGAAGAGGACCCAGGGGCTAAAGGAGCAAAATCTGGTGGGTGGGAGCCAGGTGGGAGCTTCAGTTTGCCTCCCCTTTACTTCCTGCCCTTCCTTCTTTCTCCACTTGTCACCCTTACCCTCCTCTTCTCTGTCACTTTTCTTCAGAGTTCAGGATTATTGAAAAAATTATAATAACTTAAATGATTGATTAATCCTGCTTTGTCAATAGGGTAGCTTCTATCCACTAATGAACGCTGAGCATTTGAAATGTGGCTAGTTCAAATTGAGATGTGCTATAAGGGTAAAACACACTCTGGTTTCTAAGATTTAGCATGAAAAAAGAAAGTAAAATGCCTCAGTATTTTTAATAATGATTCCATGTTGACTGAATAGCATTTAGGATATATTCGTTTAAATATTGCATATTAAAAATAATTTCACCTGCTTATTTTTCCTGCTCTTAATATGGCCACTGGAAAATTTGAAATGACATATGTGTCCCCCCTCACGTTTCTATTGGACAGCTCAGTTTGAATTGATGCTGTTCACAGTTTTCTTTCTCTCTGTGGTTCCTATATCCCTGAAGCTTGAGTTATCTTTTTGCCTTTCTCTTCTTACACTTTTATTTATTTATTAGTGGTGTAGGTGATCAGAAAGTACCGTGCACTGCTGCACGTTTCCTCTCCTGCCCCCCACCCCTTGTGACCTCACCTGGGATTGACCAGCTCCCAGGGTGGCTGCTAACACTTTCCAAGCCCTCCTCACAGGGGCTGTGGCATGTAGAGGGAACCACAAGGATCCCCAGGTGAATATTACTGGATCAGGAGCCTTGAGCAGCATCATGGTGCAGTCCTCTAGCTCAAGCCAAGAAGAATTAGTTAACAAAAGGGCATGTTTTTCCTTTCTTTTTGGCTGACATTTCCACTGGATGCCCAGAGCCCAGTGACAAATGCTTAAATTGATTTCCTCGATTATAAGGTTCTGATGATTGCATGAATCAAGACAGAACTGAAATGAGTAAAGGAAGGTATAGCTTCATTTCAGCCACTTTCCACCCCCTGTCATTCCCTGACCCCTACACTGTGCTTTAGGCAGACAGCATCTGGGGCATTGGTGTAGGAGTTCCGAATTCTAGTCCTGCAACTGCAACCGCCTTAATGAAACAACCCCCTTTCCTATTAGAGTCTTAAACTATGAAGCAAATGGAAGGACATATGACCCTTTCGAGTTTGCATAGTTTAGGGTCACAAAGTCTTCATCACAAAGTCTTCCTTCTGAGGAGGAAGTCAAGTTGTATATGGTTCAAACTGAAACTCCCATTGTGGGTAATGAACCCCTTCTAATCTAATCAATTGACATTTTGAACCTTATCTCAGCCCTCACTGCTTTTCTTTTTAACTTGGAAGATATTTTCTGGACTTGAGGTTCCCTGTTTCAATTCTAGTGCCTCTCATAACTACATCTAAATGTTTCTCATCCAACTATAAGTCTGCATCTGATAACTTGGCACCCAATTTCCTCCCTCATCTGGATTCAACTCTTCTTTACAAGTCTTGGCCCTTGTGTAGAATCCAGTATTATAGGTGTTCACAAAATATTAAATTGATCGATTGATGGAGTGGTTCTGATTTAGAGAACTATCTCTGCTTTTTTGATAATAGTAGAAAGCTATCTTTGACAAATTCTTGAACTACTGAATTTCAAGAATTTAATATTATGAGAAAACAGTTCTCTGATGAAGGCCAATAGTTATCACCTCTGAAATTTTATTTACTTAGCTGTTTTATTTGTTCATGTGACAGGCACTGCACAATTTCCTTTCTGTACTTATAAAAATTAGGCCAAGTAATAAACCTATTTTCTTCCCGGGCATTGAGTGCGCTGTGGTATCTTTTCTTCAATAACATTCAATTTTCTTCATATTCATTTTGACAATTTTATTGTCTACTCTTTCAGAACCACAGCCATTTCTCCTTCAAACTTCTTTCAATAAGAATTTTGTGTGAAATTAGAGTGTCTGAGAAAAGAATAGAAGAACATGTCGCAGAGGCGCTGATGTGCCAAGCATTGTGCTATGTCCCTGCACATATTTCCCGTTATCCTCATGGAACCCTGCAAGACGTGTGGTGGCATCCCACTTATATATGAGCAATCTGAAGCTTATAAGGGTCTAATTATTCCTTTACAGTCCCTTTACAAGTAGGAATCAATAATCAACACCATGTCCCTGGCTATATAAATGCTCAATTTCCTGCACTTATTGGCTTACTTAGAACCACTGAAGCACCTTCCTTTCCAGTTATGTCCTCCCCACATAATGGGTTAATTTCTCTCATTCATGTTCTCCTTGAACACCTACTGTATGCCAGGCAGGCCGTAAAAAGAAGAATCACATAAATCAGATAGGATACCTTCCTTTAAGGTAAGCAAATAATTTCAAAACAGCAGCCAATGTGCTAATCTTAAAGGATTATTTTGGCACAGAGATAGTCTGGCATAAATACTTTTCCTCCACTTCATTCTCTAAATTCAGAATCCAGAAGTTCCCTACCCACTCCATTTCAAATATTCAGGCCATTTCTCCATCTCACACATGGGATTATCTAATTCGTCTTTTTTTTTTTTTTTTCAGTTTGAATGTTTGGTTTTTCCATGACAGAGTGTAATAAAATGATGAGGGTGGACAGAAGTTTTCACCTTCAGTCTTGACATCTGAGAACCTCACCCTGGGCTCTTATCATCAGAGCCTCTTCCCTCCATTGTAGTCCATGTTCTGTACAAGGGTCAATATTGTATATGTACACTCTACGGAATAGTGAAGAAAGCAGGGTTACCCCTGCAGACCTGTCACCTCCCCTAGACTCATAGGTCAAGTGGAGGGAGAGGTAACTGAAACTTAGAAAGCGAGAGGTTCATATAAAGTAGCTTCAATGTGCCATGATCTTCTTTTAAGGAAACTTCCAGACCCAAGCTACCTTGCAGGGAATGTCACAGGAAAATAAATACACTTACATCTTCATGTCATCATTCTCTCTCCAGGGCTCTCCAATTAGCTAACACATTTGTAAGCCAGAGAGGAATGGAGATCTGATGATGTAGTCTGTACAGGGGAGTCTCCATTGTGGAAAAGTGGAGAGTGGCTCGGGAATGATGAATGATGAATATAAGCTATCATTGCTGCTGATTCATCCTGTCTTGCGATTAGGTGACACCATGTGCCAAAACACCCTTCAACTGAAAGTGAGCAGTGAGGTGAGCCCCTTCCCTGATGCTCAACTTAGAGAAAAGTATTTCAAATGTTAAATATCCACAGTTTCTCTATGAAATTTTCTTCCTAATTTATGTAAAGAAGAGCAGTACTTATGAATTCCAGAATTACTTCACGTTCAAAAAGAAAATTCAGACTTTAAATATCACCACTGGTTGCCAGTCAAAGATCCACAATTTAATTCTAATTGGGTGCTAGAGACTACAGGAAAAATACCTATTTTGACCTTGCCCAATGCTTTAATTTAATATAAAATGTCATTGCACTCCCCAAGTAATGCAGATCACTAGCTTCTGGAAGAGCAACTCCTGCTCTTTTGTCTTTCCAGTTGCTTTAATTCAAAGAAACCTACTTTACCCTCTTCCCCACCCTTAACCCTCACACTTGCATTCTTTTTATTACCAAAGGAATTCCTATATGAAAATCTGTGTTCAATATGATTTCAGAAGACTATTGTGCCATCTATTACATCTAATCCCAAATTACAATCCCCTTGTGTCTAAATATGTAATATACTGTTTCTTTTTACGTTCTTGGTGTCCTCCTTCAGACTATCTGTGTCATTTAGAAGGCTATTACATTCTTTGCACTTGGAATGAAGAGGGAGCGACCAGCAACCATGAAGGTAGAAAGAATCAATCAAGAGATATTTTAGGTTTGGTGGACTCTGTCAGCAAGGAGTGGAGCAGTGGGCAGGAAAAACTCCACTCTGGTAGGGACCTTGAGTCGGGAGCTGGAGTTGGCCACGGCAAACAGCTGCCACACCAGACTAGTGGGCTAGGCCGGAAGGGGCGCAAAGGTAGGGAAGCCACGTGGGTCCTGGAGCCGCACCTCGCACCCAGCGCCGAGATGGGGCCGAAGACCAAGACCACGTGCATGACGATACCTACAGCTGCCACAGCGGAGTGGTCAGAGGGGATCCCGAGAAGTTCTCAGACTTGGGCATGACCCGGGATCCTCTCCTGCCCAACTGTCTTCACAAGCTGGGTTTCAAGGATGTGATTGCTGAGTCGTCTCTACACACTCAGACAAAGTGTGGATCTGCAGCCATGCCCTCTTTGAAATCAGCAAATACATGATCTACAAGTTCTCCAGTTTTCCTGGTTATTCCCGTGGCCTTTGCTATGGGAATTCTCTGTCTGCACATGTAGATTCTAATGCAGTCTGAAAAGACCTGCCTGCAGTGCAGACAAAGGAAGAGTGAGACAGATGGTGCCCTTGTCCCATTGTGTCCAAGCATAGGACGCATCTTCTCTTCTGTCAGCCTGTGACTGAGCCATGACTGATCACCTCAACACCAGATGTACTGTCAGAACCTGAATACCGTTCCTTTGAATATCCTCATCTGTGACAAATCTTCATTGAATGAAGAATATTTTATTTTCAAAATTGTCAGAATATAATATATTGAAGGATGATTGAACTGGGATACCACTGGGGACCAAGGCTAATGAATGATTACATTATAAAACTCATATCTTCTGCAAGGTAGATACGAAATATAAATTTCTAAACTGCCTTAGGCCTGAAAAAGGCTCTCATGTTTGTTCCTTAAAGATCTACCACTCACTCATTCAGTACATAGATTCTGTATGTTAGTTAACAAGTCGATCAGTCTCATGACTTTATAGTTACACTTTGTATTTAAAATGTTTTCTAAGACTGGATATGATGATGAGGCAAAATTATTTGCAAAAATAATAAAAATTATCAATATTTATTTAAATAAATCATATATAATCTTTTCAAAGAGCTATTGGCTGTTTGTTTTAAAGTATAAATATATATAATCATCCAGTCATTTTTAAAATCTTTTAATTTTTAACAAGAATACACATGATTTTCCTATTTCTGAACAGTATTGATTATTTTCAAAATGAATTTTTATTGACATTTGCCATTAACTTTATTTCTAAGAATCAAATTTTGTACCAAGCCAGTCCAGGCTTCATATATAACAATGTTGGTTCTTTTAATTTGGGGCTGGGGGGCTGGGTGGTCAAGGAGATTTCTTTGGTATCTATAGTAGACTTTCTAACCCCCACCTTAAATAAAGATGTTTAACTAGCCATACAAAATCTCAAAGTAAAATATTAAAATTTACCTTTGGTTTGCGAGTTCAATATTTACATCACACAGTATCTCCTACTATGCACTGGCAATTCTTACCCTACAAATTACTTGAGATTATTTTTACCTTAAGTAGCATGACTTTATTGCAGTACAGTCCTCTCATTTTCATTAATGAATTTTGATAATCCACATGTAAACATGATAACTTACATAGTGCTACAACTATAAATATTTATGTACCTATTGCAATATTATTATGATGGGAAAAATTTTAAATACTTCTAAACATTTTATATACAGGAATATAATAGAGGAATGTAACAATTATTTCCTGATACTGCTAATTCAGACAAGTTTTATCTCAAAGTGCATGGATCATTTATTTCTTGTTCTCGAGCAAGGACACAGCTGGTACAGAATTTCAAATGATTAAACAGCACACACTAAAGGCGTTCTCTGATTTTTCAATTATATAATGTTCATATACAAGAAGGGGAACTATCAGCTTTCTTGAACAATATTAAGTAAAAAGTGCAAAACTCAAAGATTTCTTCCTCCCCCACTGGGGTATAAAAACTGTCACAATCTAATTATTGGCATCACGCAGGTCATTTAAAATCAAGCTAAGTTCTTATGATAAATAGGTATGGTAAATCAGGATACTTCAGATCTCAGTATAATGATAAAATCTGAACTGAAACTATTGAGTGGTTTGTACAACAATTGTGGAAACATATTTGGTATGAAAATTCAACTTTAAAAACGTATATAGGAACCCATTTAAAAACTAGACACATTATGTTATAAAATAGGTAAGTAGTAGTCTAGCTTAGTTTTTCCAACTGTAAAGTGTTAGCAAGGTAATAGTATTTATAAATGTTTGTCTATATAAGGCATTAAGACTTTATGTAGATGTTGTAGTTTGGCAGCTGCTGGAATGCAATATACCAAAAATGGAATGTCTCTTAAAAAGGGGAATTTAGTAAGTTACAAGTTTACAGTTCTAAGGCCATGAAAATCTCCAAATTAAAACAAGTTTGTAAAAATATCCAAACCAAGGCACCATTAAAATGCTACCTTCACTCAAGAAAGGCCAATAAGTTCACCATTCCTCTCTCAACTGGGAAGGCATGTGGTGAATGCGGTAACAGTCTGCTAGCATTCTCTCCTGGCCTCTTGTTTCATGGAGCAACCCCAGGGGCATTTTTCTTGTTCATCTTCAAAGTTTGCTGGCTGGTGGACTCTGGTTCTCTGATCATTCTGTCTTACTTCTACAGCTCTCTCCTCATTCTCAAAAGGAACTCTCTCAAAATGTCTCCTTTTATAGGATTCCAGTAAATGAATTAAGACCCGATAGAATGGGTGGAGACACATCTCCATCTAATCAAGTTTAATACCCACAATTGATTGAGTCACATCTCTGTGGAGATAACCTAAAATCAAGTTTGCAACCTACAGTACTGAATACAGATTAGAAGAAACCGTTGCTCCACAAGGTTGATTAGGATTCAAATATGTCTTTCCTAGGGTACATAAATCCTTACAAATCAGCTCCATAAATATTACAGAAAATCAGCAGATACCTCTGTTTTTCAAAATCATGTAATGACATTTTTAGAGAAATTCATCATTTCTCATGAGTCAGAAAAAGAGCTTTTACCTCAACTATATGGTGTGGATCCAGTTCAACTGGCACATTCTCAGTTTTAAAATTCAGAGGACTTATGTGCATGGAATTCTCCAGGAAGTGGTGATATAAATTAATAAATACATGTTCAAATATTCGTCTTACTGCCACAGCCAGAAACAACTCTAAAAAGTCTATGATGTAGTTATTCTTATTTGAGTATGTAAGTAGACCTAAGCTACATAAAAAGAATGTTAAAAGGAAAATATCCTTGCAACTCTTGCCTTTCTCCCATTTTCACTAAATATTCCATATCCCAGATATACCTACTCTGAGCCTGCGACATTAGAGGCTACAGACCCGGGGCCCTCAAGGGAAGAAAACCCGCTCAGGGACCACCCACTCGCATCCCGCACTCCCTCCCGCGCTCCCGCACGGGGCGGGGCCTCCCTCAGTCAGTTCCCCGGGAACACACTGAGTAAAGTGTGCTCTGGGTGCTCCCCAAGAAGCAGGAGCGGACTCCAGAGAGAAGCTCATGGAGGTCTCAGAGCCGGCACAGCGAGCTGCTGGGTAGGGGAGCCCCTGCCCCTCCTGATGGATTTCTCAGACCTCCCGCCCTTGGTCCCAGGACTGAGCCTCGCGGGTCTCTCCACTCGGTCCCGTTGATGGCGAAGGTAGATGAAAGCCCTGCGAGGACGCACGAGCCTCCTTCCCCCGGTGCCCGGCGTGTTAAGGGAGCGCTAGGGCTCTTTGGCACCGCCAGGCGCTTCTGGACGCAAGGCCGATTCCTGGGTTCCTTGAGCACAGCCTGTTTAACCTCCAAGAATAGGTGCGTCTTCCATCCCCCTTTTAGTTCCGGTGGACTTCTGGGTGAACAGAACCTAGGGGGACAGTATGCTCCGGTCCCCAAGTTCCCAGGAGCGGGGACCCCGCGGGAAGCGCCACCACTCCCGAGAGCGCCCCCTTCGCTTTCCCCGCTCGGCACAGCCACCAGGTCGGAGGCAGAAGGTCCGCGTGGGCGCCGCAGCATCCTCAGGAAAACTCTCGGAACCTCCCGGGAGGCCGGCCGCCTTGGAAGGAGGCAGCTCCAGCTCCGAGTAACCGAAGCCTGCAATGGCAGCTCCCCCTCCAGCCCCGAGCAGTTAGTGGGAGCCCGGGCCCCACTGACCCGCGTGGACGTGGGAACCAGGGCAGAGCCTCAGCGCCCACCCGGGCTCGGAAAGGAAGGTCGCTAAGCGGCGGCCTGAACCCGAGGAGCGGCTGGGGGCCGGGAGCACCCCCACCTTCAAGGTTAGAGGTTCTCAAGGGAACCCTCTGTCCTTGTCCTTCGCCGCTGATGGCGCAGGTGTTGGGTTTCACCTACAAGGCTTCTGCAGTATCTAAGGCGAAAGTCTTTATGAGCTACCTTCATTGATTCGGTTATTTTAATTTACACATTAATGTTGTAAAGGGAAAATTCATGTTGTAAACTATTAAATGAAAAACAGAATTACTCAAATGTTTAAAAATAAATACAAATCCTGTGCAAACTGGCTAAATTAAATGAGACTTAAATACATAGACAATAAATAAAATTAACCTAATCAGTTTACAAAAAAAAGCATACGGTGCAATATGTATCTTAAAGAGGAGAAGAGTTGTTTAAAGACAGTTATCTATAAAACAAATTTCTCCTTACATATTCTTAAGAGAACAATATTTACTTTTCTAGTAAAAAGACATCTTATGAAGAAATATGCTTATATTTTAAAAAAGAATGATGGGAAAAAGGTGTCAATAACTCATTTCTGTCATTTTGATCAGACCTTGCTACTCTTCCTTTCCTTTTCCATGCACTTTTTCAGTAAGTAATTTGTAGCAATATGTTCTCTGGTTATAACTCTTGCTCTATATAGGAGGGTGTTTTAGTTTGCTAGCTGCCGGAATGCAACACACCAGAGACGGATTGGCTTTTAATAAAAGGGGATTTATTTTGTTAGTTCTTCAGAGGAAAGGCAGAGAAAGGCACTGAGGTTCTTTCTTACGTGGAAGGCACAGGATGGTCTCTGCTGGTCTTCTCTCCAGGCCTCTGGGTTCCAACAACTTTCCCTGGGGTGACTTCTTTCCGCATCTCCAAAGGCCTGGGCTGAGCTGCAAGTGCTGAGATGAGGAATGCTGAGCTGCTTAGGCTGTGCTACGTTGTGATCTCTCATTTAAGCACCAGCCAATTAAGTCAAACGTCACTCATTGCAGCAGACACGCCTCCTAGCTGACTGCAGATGTAATTAGCAATAGATGAGGTTCAGGTCCCATTGGCTTATGTCCACAGCAACAAGACTAGGTATGCTCAGCTGGCCAAGTTGACAACTGACTCTAACTAACACAGCATACAATTTAATTTTTTGAATGTGGTTATTCACTTGTCCTAGCATGATTTGCTGTAGAGATAGAGGTCTAGACACCTTTGAATGGTCTTGGCACCCTCATAAAAATCAGTTGACCTTAGATATTTGCATTTATCTGGACTCTGAATTATTATCATTATTATTTGGCTTATTTGTCTTTTCTTAGTTCAGTACCACATGGGGTTTTTTTTGTTGGTTTTGTTGTTGTTTTGTATGCTGTATGACAGGGGTCACATTTCATTCTTTTTCCCTGTGAGTATCCTGTTACGGCAACATCATTTGTTGAATTGTTATTTGTTTTTTCCTTTGTTTGTTGTGTTTGTTTGTTTTTTGTGGGGAAGTGCATGGGCCAAGAATTCAACCCAGGTCTCCTGCATGGCAGGCAAGAATTCTACCACTGAACTACCCTTGTACCCTCCACATGGTTTTGATTACTCTAGCCTTGTATTAAGTTTTGAAACTGGGAAGGTTGAGTCTTCCAACTTTATTATTTTGTTTCGATATTGTTTTGATTATTTGGGACTTCCTGAAATTCCATATGAATTTGAGGATTGACTTTTCCATTTCTGCAAAAAAGGTCACTGGAATTTTTATAACAATTGCAATGCATTTTGTCTATAGAGCATTTGGTGGGTGAGTATTGCTGTCTTAACAATATGAAATCTTTCAACCCGTGACATGGGGTGTCTTTCCATTATTTTGATTTCTTTAATTTCTTTCAGCAATGTTTCATAGTTTTCGGGATACAAGTCTTTCTCCTCCTTGGTCAAATTTAGTTCTAGGCATTTTATTCTTTTGGATGCTAATGTAAACAGATTTTTTTGCCTCTAATTTTCTCTTTGATTGTTCATTGCGGGTGTGTAGAATAATTTCATTAATTGAATTTTATTTATTTTAATATATTATCTTTCTAAATGTTGTGTATTACATGAAGCTTTCTCATTGGAATTCAGAAAAGGGGCAATATAGATGATGGATGAAACAGAGAAAGAAAGGAATCCTCCTACATTTTATGTGAATCTCTTGTGAGCCAACCATATTATAAGCACTAATTTTAATTTATATATATATATGATTCATATATGACTATAATTTATTCCCAGTTCCCAAAATATATAGATGAGAAAATGGTTGTGCAAAGAGATAATTATTTAAACAAAATAACATTATTTTGTCATTTTAAATTTATAATTTTCATCTATATTTATCCATTTCTGGTATTGATGTTTTATTTACCAATTAATGCTGGTTCTTACTGATTATGTTTACTGGACAGTCTTCCTTGTTGGGCAGTGAGTACAGAAAGTCAGGAAATGTAACTTTTATCCCTGTGTCTCATCCAAGTAGGAAAAGGCTTAAGAAATAGGAGGTACTGAATGAATTTGAAAATGTGTGATGTAAAACCACAAGGAAGGCGCAACTGAATCTGTATTCCTCATCTTCTAGAATGAGTAATAGACTTTAATATAATGTAGTAGTAAAAAGTCTTTTATGGTAAAGAGTCACATCTTTGAAACAAATTTTGCAAATTTAATGTTGAGGTGGGAAGCAAGTGGTACAGTCTACATCTGGGTTTTCCAAATAAATTCGAAACTTCAGGCATCTAGAGTATATATGAAAGTAGATAAATCCTAACAAGTCATAGGAATGTGCTGGTTTGAAGCTACTATGTACCCCAAGAAAAACCATGTTTTAATTCTGACCCAATGTTGTGTTGCAGCCATTTCTCATAGTCCTAATTCAATATTGTGGAGCAGAAACTTTAGATTACCTCCAGGGAGAACTGACACACCCAATTTTGTGTGTGTGACCTTTTGATTAGATGGAGACGTGACTCTGCCCATTCCACGTGGGTCTTGATTTGTTTACTGGAATCCTTTACAACAGGAATCATTTTGGAAATTGCTGACACAGATGTTGACACTTGGAGAACAGATATTTGGAGGTGCTTGGACCCAGCAGACTGTTGCCGTGAGATGATAAGCAAGCCAAAACCTGGAGAGAGCCAAGGAAAGCCAAGAGTTGCAAGCCAGCCTTGGGGAAACAAATGAGGAACCTGCACAGGAACAGAGGCGGAAAGCAATGGAGCCCAAGAGCAAGGGCCTAGCAGATGCCAGCCACGGGACTACCCAGCTAACAGAGCTGTTCCAGACCCATAAACCTCCCTTGAATTAAGATCTTTCCTGGATGCCTTAGTTTGTATTTTTTGTAGGGTTAGAACTGTAAATTTGCAAGTTAATAAATCCCTTTTTAAAAAGCCATTCCATTTCTGATATATTGGATTCTGGTAACATTTAACAAATTAGTACAAAGAATAAAAGCATATATTTACACTATAATATATTATATATATATATATGTATAAATATATTACACATTACTGACTGCTTATTAAATCTCTAGATATTTTAGTCATTATTTATATCTGCGGTGCTTTAGGCATCACTTGCCTGCTTGTTTATTCAATAAAAACTCAAAATAGGATTTAACAAATAGTCATTTCAATAAAAGAAAACATAAAAATATATTTAGGAGACTGGCATATATATAAAATTTTGAAAGAACCTTGTCTGAAATTCAAAACATTTTCTGTTATTCTCTTAATTGCCTAAACATTTGTAAATCATCACCTATTATATTACATTTTCTTAACTCAGCTATTTCCCCTGTATTTAACACACTCAAAGCATGGAAAAAATATAATCATTGGAGACCATTTATTACAAACCTCTGAGAACTTGGCATGCCTATGACCCTTCTCCAGGGGCTCACATTTACAATTGTGTGATGAGAGGGTAGATCACCTTCACTGAGCTTGTGGAGTTAGGAGGATCTACTAATGTAGCAGGGAAAGGATATGGGCAGTTGGGTATTTGGTGAGATCATTACCGAAGGAGCTCTTGCTTAAGCAAGAGTTTTGGAATTTTCATGAATTATGATTTATTCTGGAGTTCTAGATTGGTACGTCAGAGAAAAATGCTGATGGATGTTATTGAAATAATTTGTAATCTGAATTTCTCTACCTATATGTGGTAGTTTTGAGCTGTTAGGCACCCCCACAAAAGGCCATGTTCTCTTTAAAAAATACTTTTATTGACAAGTCTTCACACACATACAGACCATATGCGGTGTAAAATCAGTGGCTCACAATATCATCAAACAGATTATATTCAATGAGATGGAGGAGTAAGGGGTATAGAATGCATGAATTTTGTCTTTTTCTTTTTGTTTCTTTTCTGAACTGATGCAAATATTCTAAAAATGATCATGGTTATGAAGGCCATGTTCTATTTATCCATTCCTGTGGGTGTAGACCTATAATAGGTGGGACTTTTTTTGTTTGCTTGTTTGTTTGTTTTTTAACTTTTTATTGTATACTATAACACATACAAAGCGAAGAAAGAAAAGAACAATAGTTTTCAAAGCACTCATCAACACATAGTTACAGGACAGATCCCAGAGTCTGTCATGGGCTACCATAACGTCCTCTCAGACTTTTCCTACTAGCTGCTCCAGAATACAGGATGCTAGAAGGCTTAAAAAATTTTTATCACCACAATTGACTTTTTTTTTCTCTTTTTTGTGAAAAATAACATATATGCAAAAAAAGCAATAACTTTCAAATAACAACACCACAATTAGTTGTAGAACAGATTTCAGAGTTTGGTAAGGGTTACAATTCCACAATTTTTGGTTTTTACTTCTTGCTGTTCTAAAATACTGGAGACTAAAAGAGTATTCAATGTAATGATTCAGCATTCATATTCATCTGTTAAATCCTATCTTCTGTATAACTCCACCAACAACTTGGGTCTTTCTGTCCCCCTCTTTAGGGGTGTTTCAGCTATGCCCATTCTAACTTTTTTATCTTGGAAAGGTCTGTCACTAATGTGGGTTAGGGAGATGGAACCAGCTGATCTTCTGGAGAGGTTGGGGCCTCTAGGTTTCAGGACTTAACTGGTCCAGGGACCTTTCTGGAGGTTGTAGATTTCTGGAAAGTTATTCTAGTGCATGGAACCCATGTGGAGTTTTATATATCTCCCTTATATATTGTGCAGTCTGTGTGTCTGGGCCAACTATGGGAGAGATTTTCCTCTCCAGACCTTCTCCCCCTAATTATATTTTCTTTCAATTTTTTAGGGAAGAAAGGAAATCCTTTGGCTTTAATTGAATATTTAATAAGTGTCCTGCTTCTTTCCACAAATCTTTTTATTCTAGAAAGATCTAATTTAGATAATTAAAAATGGAAATTAAGATTGAGTGAATTTGATAAATATGTTCAGAAGTGTTGCATAAATATGATTTCCTTGACTTTGTAATGGCTAAGAAAATTTGTCTAAATTCTAAGCATATCAATACAAGTAAGAAAGTAGGTTTATTTCTGTATTGTGCCAAATGTTTGATATTAGGCAATCCATTAATAAAATTACCCATACCTATGAAAAACTTAGATGAGAAAAAGATATAATGAATATGAATACATACATTATGGACTACAAACCTCTAAAATATAAGTAAATAGACATTTTATTAGTATGCTATAATTCATTTCAACCGTATATGTCAGTATAATTTTAACAGTGGAAAATCCGGTAAGCCTTAGTTTATAGAAGCAAAACAAGACCAAATCATCACAATTCCTTAACATTGTCTGGATATACAACCCAACATATTTAGAAAGACAAAGGAATTAATGGTATAACAATAGAAAATTTTGGAATTATTTCAAGATACTATAATTGCTTATTTACAATAACACTTATAAATAATAAAATAATTCACTAAATGTCCAGGAATCCAAAGGAACAGCTCCACAAAGGGGGTAGAGGTCACAGAATCATGAGGATCCCCCTACTACCTCTGACACAAAGAAGATAAGGAGAGCAAACTTCTCAATTCAGGAATAGTCAGCCTAATCCCAGGTGTCCTCCACCATCCAGTCACCTCATTGTTTATTCCAAGAGATTTAATTTATGGAGTGCTTCAGGAGAAATGATATAGATGAATGGGGTGGATTTGGGGATACTGGGTCCAATTAAAGTTATTCTGCCAGAAGGGCATTTGCAACAGCAGAGAGGAGAGTCTTCTTTCCTTGTCAAAAATGCCTTAGACATTTGCTGAATGTTCTTTCTCCAACTCTTCAGGGCATGGACGCAGTTCACTTGCAGTCTGAGTGAGAGGAGTCCTCTGAGGAAGTTGAGCTCTCAGACTTTTGTCTTCATGTTCATCCCCACTGCTGGAATCTGAGGACTTAATGCTTTCATCATCTTCCCCATCCTTCTTAATTTCTTCCGACCTCCATGAGGACTGGTAATAAACCAAACTAGTTTCTGATGAATGTGTCCCTGGAGCCTGCAGTCCCTGGTCCTCTCCATGTCTTCCTGGCAGGCTCCTCATTGATGGGGACTGCAGAGCTGTCCTTCTGAACTTGGGGCTCCAGCCTCCAATCATATCCATATTCTTACGCTTAGCAGAGGTAGATTCTTGGTATGCAGCATATTCCCTGGGAGAAAAACTCTTGAGCCAAAGATCCATGTCCACCTTGTACTGTTGCTGCAGATTCTCAGCAAGTTTCTCATATTGCTTCTTTAGGCTCTGTGGGACACGCTGCCAGCGTCTTCCAATCTCTACTCGGCGGTCTCTCTCTGACATATGTTGCAGGTCACTACTCGCCCACAAATCCTCGTGGAACTTGTGGTATCCATTCATTGGAGGCTTCATGGGATCTCCATAGAATTCCATCTTATTGGTAAAATCATTAAGTTCTGGAAGAGACCGCATTTCTTTCACATTTTCCTGAAAACTCTTTTGAGTTTGTCCTTTCAGCTTGTTGGGGATACCAGGTGTCTTAGAGTTCTGGATTAGATCAGGGTGTTCTTCCCTGAATTGAGCAAGTTTTTTCTTAAATTCCTGTTTCTCTCTCTGGAAATCTTCAGCATATTTCAGCTTCATCTGCTCTAGGAGCTCCTTGTATTTCTTGGACAAGACCTTGGTCAGCTCCGGCTTTTTCAGCTCAGGGTGCATTTGGGAGAACTCTTTGTAGAAGCGGAAATAAGCAGTCAATGGCTTCTTGGGAAAATCTGGATGTTTCTTGTGTTTTTTGCTTTTGTGGGGATTTTTTGCAAGTTCTTCAGCTTCCAGGAGTAATTCTGTTAGGGTGCGAAACTTTCTCAAATTATGAGAAAATTCTAACCATTTGACTTTGCACATTTCTCCAGAAAAATCTTTAAAAGCTACTTTTCCCCAATCCAAGTGTGACTGGGTTGTTTTAAATTTGAAGTTGTCATTGTATGGAAGGTTATTCCTCATGCGTTCCAGTAACATCAGAATGTCTTCTTTGGACCACTGGCCTTGACTTTTAGGAAACGCCATTTCTAAGTCTTTGACTTATATGGTCCTAGAAGTCCAGACACCTCTGCAGGAAATTAAAATCCTTCACTGAAGACTTGGCAGGTGAGTTATTTCTGGAAATCCTGCAGTAAGTGTGATACAATTCTCTGAGGAGAAAGAGAAGGAAAATTACTCTTCTTCTATGGAATCAATAAAAATAAATCACACTCCTCCTTGGAAATCACACTCCCTTCTATCATCAATCTTTAACAATTTGAAAGGAAAGTTGTCCAACTTCTAAGTTGAAATTTATGTTTAGCTTTCATTTGCACCATCAAAAACTCCCACTCCTCCCCACACTCTGCCTCCCATCCTGCCTCCCAGAAATTCATCAGGACCTATCTTAAATAGAACTGAATGAGACAAATGAGTGACTTTTCATTCAATGTTCTTAGGATAACATAAAGTTTCTAGGAAAGGTTAGAGTAAAAATCCAAATGAGAAGGGAAATGGCTAAAATGGAAAGGAACGGCCTGGATGGTCATGACAGAAGGTACAGTTGAGGAGCTGGAAGTAGGAATGAGACAAACCAAGGAAGCCTTCACCCCACAAAAAAATAAAAACAAAACCAAAAAACCAACACATCTCACCATGAATTTGAACCTGAACTAAATGTCTAGTTTATAGATTCTTTGGAACTTGTGCACCTAAGGAATTGTATACTTCTCTCTTCAGATGGCAAAGATTTAATGAGAATTACTGAACATTTCCAACATTTACATGGTAAACTGCTTCTTATCTTTAAGCCTCAGTAAAAGTTTTACCTCCTTCAGAAAGCCCTACTCAATACCTGCCACCTACAGGAACTGAAGTGGCAGATGTGATTCCAACTATTTCCTCATATCCATTTAACTCCAGTTACAATCTTGTCTTTTCTAATTGAGTATCTCTGGCACGTATTTCCTCTAGTTATGCTGCAAATTTTCACGATAATTTCTTTAGCAGTGTTTTTAGGGTAATCTTGCATTCTAAAACTAAGCTCCACAAATACCACCTTGCAAAAAATTAAATAAAACATTAAGTAAAACCAGATTCTGCTTAATTGCAGAGTCAATAGAAGAAATATAACCTGGCACCCCAGGAAAAAAAATATGGAAGAATGAAAAGTGAATATCAGTAATAGACTTAAGATTCAAAGGAAAGTTGAACTTCTGAGTTGACATCTGAATATTTGAGAAAACTGATTTTGAGAATAATGTGATATTCTCAGTAGAGAATAACAGATATAGCCTTAATTAATTAGCTAGAAAAATTTATTGGGTGAGTGAAGAATTAATAATTATACGCAAGATGAGATTGTTAAGGACAGAATTAAAGATGGTAGTTGAAGTAGAAGAATGAAAAAATATTTTCCAGATATTAGACTCCAGGATGTAGAAAAGACTCTTGGGAAAGCTTTTCTATAATGCAGAATGAAAAATTGCAGAATGAAAACTTTGTAATCCATGAAGTGCTGAGAAAAAAAAGATTAAACTTAAAAGCTTTTGAGTTTTTAATTTCAAAAATCAGAAAAAAATACTATTTTATCAGTATTCTTAGAAAACTAAAAATGGGGACAAGCTAAAAGGAAAGAAAAACTAATTAAGGTAAAAGTAACACTCACAAGTAAAAGTAGAAAAAAGATATAAGAAACAAATAAATCCATACATTGTGTTTATGGCCACAAGTTACTGTCACGTTTCAGGAAAAAAATAAGCTGTTTGTATTAACCTTTCAAGTTTTTTGTAAGTTATGATTGTTTAAAATGAAAAATATCAGACATACTCTAAGAGTAGTCTAACATTAAAAATGAGATGTATAATATTTGGAATCTGAATCTAAAAAGGATGAGTTGGTCTCTTTTCAATTATTTTTAAATGTGCGATAATGTGCATAGAGCAGTGAAAATGAAAATTGAGTTGTGTTGTTATATGGCACTTTTATGAGCCAGGCAGTTTTCCAAACTGTGGTGGGTTGAATAACATCTCACGAAAGGAAATGCCTAAGTCCCAATCGCTAGTACCTATGAGTGTGATCTTATTTGGTAATAAGGTCCTTACAGATGTAATTAAGGAACTCAACATGGGATTATCCTGGATTAAGGATGGGCCCTAAATACGAAGATTGGTGTCCTTATAAGAGGAGACCCAGAGACCCAGAGACATAGGGAAGGTCATGTGAAGACAGGGGCAAGAGTTGGAGTTTTGTTGCGACAAGCTAAATAACCCCAATGTTTGCAAACTGAAACCAGAAGCTAGGAGAGAGGCATGGAATGGATGGATAGTCCCTCAGAGCCTCAGAGGAAACCAACCTTCATCTTGGACTTCAGGCCTCTAGAACTATGAGAAAATAAACTTCCGTTGTTTTAAGACACTCTGTGGAAATTTCTTAGGGCAGACCTAGGAAACTAATACACAAATGCTTTACCCTTATCTTATTTTCGTAACTTAAAGAGGTTGGTTTACCATTATAGTCTTATCATATAAATGAGGAAACTAAGAAAATTAAGAGTTTATGCAAGTTACCAAGTTATAGAGATGGTAGAAATAATTTTTTAAAATAGCAAGAGTGGAAACAACTCAAATGGTCATGAACTGATGGATGGATAAACATAATGTGGTGTATCCAGCCAACAGAATATTATCCAGACATCAAAAGGAATGAACTACTGACCCTTGCAACAATCTCTTGATACTATTTTGCTAAGTGAAATAAAACAAACACAAAAGACCACATATTGTATGGCCACATTAAATGATATATCCAGAGAAGGCAAATTCATTGGGACAGAAAATAGATGAGTGGTCGCCAGGGCCTGGACGGAAAGGGGAATGAGAAGTGACTATAATTGGTATGGGGCATCTTTGTGGGGGGATAAAAATGTTCTAGAATTAGATAGCAGTGATGGTTGTATAATATTATGAATATACTCACTGAATTGTACACTTAAAAATGGTGATATTTATGTCACGTGCATTTTATTTCAAGAGGAAAAAAACAAATCATCCTTACTTTAAAAAATATATATATCAAGAGACTTTGAAAAGGACCAAAAGATTTGAAGAGATTAAGTATACTATAACAAAAATTAAAATTTTCAATAGAAGATTAAGAAAATAAAATTCAGAAAGTAGGAAAAATGCGAAAGTTAAAAAATAGATTATCAGTCAGGACAGCAGGAAATAGAATCTAATGCAGATGGTTCAGGACCCTTTAATGAGGGGCTACTCACAGTGTTGTCAGCAAGGCGACCAGAACACAGCAAGGGAGTGAGGCACCAAAGTCCATCCACAGTGGGAAGCTGCTTCTTTCCCTAAATCAGAGGAGAGAGAAAAGATCTTTAGCTGAATTTGAGGGATTAGCTGATGTGTCTACAAATCTTGAGAAGAGTTTTCAGTTCAGAGTTTGAGAATGAGTTTGTTATGGGTTCAGAGAAAACCAGGGAAATGAAACTTACAAACTTCCAAGAAAACAAAAAGGCTATAAGAGAAAAGAGCTAATATTTTCATTTCTCATAAGGTCAATAGACATGATCTATATTAAGAAATATCAGAAGCAGCATATTATTTGGAATCACATATTCTAGCAGGGACAATCTCTTTTGGTACAGCTATGAAAAAGAAGGTAATGTAACTCTTATCAGAAGTTCAGAGGCATAAATATCAAGATAAAATTTATATTATGAGGAAATCTGCAGGTAATGTGGGAAGTGGGAGGTGGAAATAAATACCTCTCCACACTTAACTTTCTACATTTGTACACAGAAAGGCTCTTCTTGCTGCCCAATGATAGAATGACCTGAGAAACATTACTGCAGATATACAGATTATCTATATAAATGAAAATAAGTCACTGAAAGTGCTTTATTTTATTCTATGATGAAGTACTGCTTCCATCTATCTCTTATACAAAATAATTGATTAGCATTACATTCATCTTTGACTTTTTCAGTTCTCAAAATTTTAACAATTGAATGTGCTCTTCTCTTTGGTATCAACACATTTAAGTAAACTTAATGTAAATACTCTCCATTGTCATAATAGAAAACCAATAGATTCCATAATAAAATCAGACTTACTGATCAAAAGTTCATTCCCATTAAAAATATAAAAATCCACAATTAAAATGACAATCCCAGTGTCATCTAATATATTTTGCTTTAAAAAAATGACTGGAAGTAATCAGAATTGCCACTTCCAAACCAGAGTGAGTGCACAGAATCCCCTCTTTCTGGTTCTTCAGTTTCACTGTGGTCAGCAATGTCACATTTCAAACACCATAAACAATTTCTGGATTGTTACTGGTCACTTTAAAGGACCAAAGCTGCAACCCTAACCAAGGTTTCTAAAGAGGTATTTCTCACATTCTATATCAAGGCTTTCCATTAAGTTAGGTATCACGTCATGATACCTAGGACTGCATAATATCTGGGACTGCCCATCAGGAAATTCACAATCCATACTTACAAAGAATTCTAAAATAACAGAAAAGGCCATATTATTTTATAAAATTCAAATTAATAGTAGAGATTATCATTCTATAGTTTGAGTAAACTACAATTAACTACATAATTTTTATTAACTACGTATGTTAACATCTGCTTAAGAAAGTCTAAGCCTGAGGAGAGTTAAATTAAAATTGTTTATTTTTAAGAGAAAGAAATACAAATTAATTTACTCAACTATGTACTCACCTGGATATTCTATAAATAGTCTCACCAGCATTGGGATAAATGACATCCAAGTCAGGTCAGGAGGTCTGGGTTCTCTGGGCTCTCTAGAGGGCAGCTGTAGCTTTCTGAGGTCTCCACAGTCCAGCCAACTCTAAGTGCCTCTGAAGCAAAGGCTCTGGGGTGCCTTTATATCAGGGTGCTTGAAGCTCCACCCCAATTAGGTTTCTGTAGTAAGGACCAGCTGGTGGACATCCTTTTGCATCATTGATTGGTTTAATATGCTTCCTAATTTCTATAAATAACCAACTACAAACTCTTTCCAATGCTGATCCATGCAAATGACACCCAAATGACAAATTCATTTCTGAGTTTCTGGAGTCTTGCATTCTATTCCCATTTCCTCCATATTTAAATATACATCCTTACTTTCTGCGATAATTTCTGTCCTTTCTTCACTGTGATCTAAGATCTGATATGATCATATCTTCAGGATTGCCATTTAAATTGCTATTATTCTAATAAAATTTTACAATCTTTAGAGCTAAAAGTGGCATTTTGCATCAAAATATGAATGATTATTATGGGTGATTTGGGAAAATGAGAATTAGTGGGTTAAATGTCTTGCATCCTGGCTGATTTAATTCTGAGTTTAGGCAGATGGGATAAACACCAGATAAGGCAAAAATCCCCCATGATTTACTCAAAATTAAATTGATCAAAACTCAAATTGGTAATAGGGTATCTTCACTGGGTGATAGCATATTGAATACATATCGTTTGACAAAATCAAGATTCATCAAATTTTTTTGAAATTGGTTTCCTTATTCATTTACAAATTTTATTTTCAATACGTTTCCAACTTGTAATTATGTTAATATATTCAACTGTTGTGGTTAATTTCATGTATCTACTTGGTTAGGTAAAAATGTACCCAGTTGATTGGGTCAAGGAAGCAACAGCCTAATGATTATCGTGAGGATATTCTGTAGATTTAAATCATCATTAAGTTGATTGAATCTATGACTGATTACCTCTACAGTCCACTTAGGGGATTGCCTTCAACCATGAGAGAAATCTCATCCTGTGAACTGAAGGCTGTAAAAGGAGAATTGATCATTTCAGCATCAGAGAGAATTTTCACTTCTACTTCAGCAGAAACAGCTTCTCCTGGGGAATTCATCATTTAACAAAAAACTTCATTGGAGTTCCTAGCTTGTGGCGTGCTGTAAGAATTTAGATTTGCCTTTCCTCACAGTTAAATGACCCTCCTCATATGATAAATCCCAAATATCTTTATATTTATAATGTTTATATAATATATATATATAACCTGTTGGTTCTGTTTCCCTGGAGAATCGTGATGAATAAAACAAGAGGGTATTATTTGTAAAAGAGTAAATTAACAAAATGATTAGTTAGCTTTGCACAAAATACTAAAATATGACTTAAATTTGGATTTTTTTAAGTTATGGATATACAGAGACTTAGCCGAAATGAACAGGTAAATATCTGAAGCTCACTGGACCCTGGAGCTGTGTTCTCTTCTCTTTCAGCCCTGTCTCTCTTACCCAACACAACTTGGCTGGTCTCCCCTTTGTCTACTGACCCAGGCCACCACCCCACGCACCTTGGAGCTCACTGTCCACCCCAGGGCAGGCAGTGGAGCTCCACATCTTGGAGTGCTGGTTGCAAGTTGCAAGTGAGGCAAGTAGATTTGTCACCAACAGCTTGACAAATTGCCTCCCTTCCTCTAAGACCAGGAGCAAGTTGTTCTATGTGACTGAAGCCAATGAACTGTACCAACATTGTTGATGAAGAAGGGTCTGGGAACTGTCCTCGGAGCACCTGAGTATGGCAGATGCCCCCTTGCAGGCCCTGAACATTGTGCACCAATGGTAGCTCCCCCTGCTCCCTGCCCATATTCATAACTAATATTGCCAAGTCAGCAATTGCTTCATTGGTCAGCCAGAATATTATGTTCGTGCTCTCTATCAGGGGCACAGGGTTCTAGACGACCAATATGTTTTATGTCTGGTAACCAATTTTGTTACAGGAACCCCAGATGAATATAAAAAATGGGAAGTTATTTCTCATTTAATTCTCTTATAAAAATTGGAGTCATAACATTGTAAAGAAAATTACATCCAATTGTATAATCAGTCAAGGAAACCAGATGAAATCTGACTAAAATCATATACATATTAGGAGGAGAGCTGAGAATAGAAATACAATTTTCTGATTGAAAGAGTGCAGTTTCCAGTATCTAATAATAGCATGCTATTCCACATAATCCTGAATCCTTGCTCACCAGGAATTAATCAGAGGAAAGACAAGAGGAGATTCTGGGCCATCTTTCCTGCTCCAGGGCCCAGTTTTCTCAGCTGTAATTAGTCCATGAGGATAATTATATAATGCTGGTCACACTGAGGGCATGTGGGAAGGACTCAATTTACACTATTACCAACATTCCTTTGATTTGTTTTTCCACTTACCATTTTCTTTAAAATGTTTCTTTGCTTATCTGAGTTTCTGTCATTGTCTCATTTTCCTTATTTTGCCCTTTATCTTATGGCTTTCCCGGGATTCTATCTTTGATCACTTGCTCCTTTGATTGTATACAATCTCCCAATTCAGCTCATGTAGAAATCTCTGCCTGAATAACCTAGGGATTTTTAAATACCGACGAGTCTTTCAGAACCCAGTTGTGTTGATTTTGAAACTGAGAAACTTGTAACCTCCTGAACAATGATTACTGGACGTTCCTAAATCTTTGTATATGACTACATGTTAGCCCTGGTTCCACATTTTGTTGCACATTTTGATGTCCTTTTCTGTTTTTTGCTGATATATTAGGATATACAAATCCTAACCGATAGGCATGCTATGGATGAGATGGATACTTTTTTTTACTGTTTACCCATTCACAGAATCTCATGGAACCTGGTGCCTTAAGATCAACTCCTCTAGATGTAAGTTTCAAACCTGTCTGTCTCAGACTGGTTCTCAGAGAAACAGCCTCCTGTTCACCATCACACATTGGTTATTCTGCTTTCTTCATTTAGATATCTCTGATTATCCTACATCTTTTCCCACAGAGATCTCATCTGCTGTAGGGGCTTCTCCTGTAAACAAACTATGAATTTGATCCCCAGAAAAGCAAATATTACATGTTTCAGTCCCTAATAGAGGGAGGCAAAGGATGTTAGATAAATGGACTACAGGAGAGTATGGAGATGATAATATTTCCCTGTTTACCCTCATACCTATTAAATTCTGGGAAATTTCATACCACAGAATCACAAAATATAATGTAATTGTCTAAGTGACTGTTCTATGAGGAATTCATATAATATGGCTAATCTTCAGATAAGCATCTTGCAGCAGTTTTTTGGTCTATAGATGCTAGCCCCATCCCTTCCAATGTATTTTTATCTTGCTTCTTTGTGCATTTTTACTATAGTCCTAATATAAAAAAACCTTTTAGCACTTGTAGTCTTGGTCACCATCGTCATTTTTTGAAAATGAGGGGTTTAGAGTTGACTGAACATTATACTATATAATTCAAATACTTGTATCATTAATTTAATCATTATCCCATTTGAATGCAAGGTCCATGAAGGCAGGTATATGAGTGTATTTTAGTCATAGCTTTACATCCAGTGCCTAGAATAGTACCTGAAGCATATCGGGTACCCTGTAAATAGTGGATTAATCACACATTATGAACCTCATTTTCCGTATATTACAGCTATTGTATTCCACCCTCTGGAAGTGCTCTCAGAGCATAATTTACCTGATAATCCTCAGCAGCCCATTCTATAGAAGGGGTTTGTGAGTCTTGTGCTCCTGAGACTTAGAACAGGGAGAACATGGCAGGATTTTTTTCTCTTCACAGATCTTCCTAGCTTCCTTGTGCATCCCACACATTTATTTTTCAGAGCCCAGAAATTGGCAGAGATTTTCTTGTTTACTACAGGACACCATGTCCTTCACAACAATCTTGGTTTTGAAGTCTGTGCACTGTGAGGATTCCCTGTTTGTGGGGCACTTGGCAGGAGTTTCAGCTTCTTCCCAGAAAGAAAGAGACAGGACCTGCAAAAGCTGTGCCCACAGCCTGTGGTGGATGGGTCTGTAAAATAGTTCTTTTCTGGAAGACTTGAAAGATGTCTGAGTGCATTGTTCTTAGGTAAAAAATTGCTTTGATTTGATGAGTCAAAGGCTGAAGCCAAATTTTAGTCAGGTTGTGACTCAATAATATTCTTGTGTCTAGAGCAAGATAGGATTTATTTTGCATATGACCCAAATGGGAAAACTGAGGCACATAAAGGGCTCTCAAGCCTCATGGAAAACTTCATTGGTTATATATTCAAGTTCTACTCATGTAACCTCTTTATGCCTCCTTCAAACATTCTAGATTTGTTGACATGTTACTTTGAAAGAAGTTTTGGGACTCAAGTATTTGACTCTCAATGCATGACTCCAGGGGTGGTCTTATTTGGTTTGAAAACCAATCGTTAAGCTCCTTGCTAGTGACTGGATTATCAAAGGGCGTTGGCCAAAGTTCCTTTATATTCAATGATTAATTTAACTGAATTAAATATATCTTTGCTGCTCTTTGTTTACTCAAACAGAATTTACCAACCAAAAGCAATTTCTGAATACATGATAATTAATAAGTGTTAAAGTACACTTTATAAATTGGATCCATTTCACGGGAATCATCTATGAATATACTAAACAGTTGAATTTTAATGCCTATCTTGGAATGTACATCTCTACATCAAACAAAGCAGAAATATGGAAAGATATAATAATCACACAATAATACAATCAGCACCAGAAAACAAATCATGCTTTCAAATTAATTTTCTTTCACCATTTTTGGTCTTTGTTTGCAGAGAATATGAATAAAGATGGCACTTTCCTTTTTATTATTTGTACATGGTCACCAGTAACACACGTAAATTTTCATTTACCTATAAATTTAAACATTTTACTCAATATTTAAAAATATATATTTGTATAACATTATGAAATGCAATTTCATGGATAATTTTAAGTATTTTGTCTCCTATAATTTTTCATTTGTGCTTTCTCCTTTCTTCTTGATTAGGCTGTCTCCTTTCTTGTTTATTAAAAAAAAAAGTTCATGGATTTATTTATTCGTACCATGTTTTCAGTGTCAATTAATTTCCATTTTTGTACCTATAACTCTTCTTTCCTTTATGTTTTATTTATGATTAGAGATTTCATACATATGTCATTTACTTCCTAACAGTTTCTTCAAGATTCTGAGTCTTGGTGTCTCTTTCCCTGTCACTTTACAAAACATATTCCTCTGGAAAAAAAAAATATATATATATGTATATTCATCTGTTCCTAGTATATATTACTCATACTGGAGTTATCTGAAATAAATTAATATTATAATTATTTCAAATTTTAAAGGAATGGAATTTCCTTAGCCTGTGAATTTAGAAATCAATTCATTTTTTGCTTCAGGTTTACATAATCCTTTAGAATTCTCTTTCCTGATATTTTATCTACATGCAGGAATAAATTTTCAATGTAGATTATATTAGCTCATTCCCTTGTGTTTTTATCCATTACTTCATCACATATTTATGCCATTCCATGCTTTAATCACTGAATTAAGTAGTGGGCATGTAGT
>PVIY010024652.1:0-37762 GCA_004026745.1 Myrmecophaga tridactyla
ACCCATGCAAATGGGTGGAAACATGTCATCCCCTAATCCAGTTTAACAACCCTTCTTAACTAAATCACATCATCCAGGGAGATGATCTCATTACAGTTTCAAACACACAGCATTGAATAGATTATTCTACCTTTAAGAATGGGTTTTATATCAAAACATGGCTTTTCTTAGGGGGCATACTTCTGTTCAAACCAGCACATACATAAAAGATATCTGCTGTTCAATTGAAAACTGCCTCCCTCACAAGCCCATTCTATTAAGACATGCAAATTGTTGGTATATTTCAATCCTTAGAGTACATATTATGTGACAATTTGTCCCTGTTTGTCTGGAACTTGGCTGCGAAGAGCACAAGAGAGCTAAAAAACCTACTTATTATGACTTTTGTAGGGAATAAGTTAAATAGGAAACACTAAGCCAGCACTTGACTCAAAGTGATAAAAATCTTTTGCTATGATTTTTATAAGAGATGAAATTCTGGGATCATTAAGAGAATCAAAGAATGTAAGAATCAGACAGGGTCAAAACTGATTGAGTCCAGGTGTTTGTAAACCTCTTCCAGAGGTAACCCCTTGTAGTTATCTTGGATTCCATGCCATCAAAGATGCTCCCAGTTGACAAAAAAGTCATTTTTGTCATTTTCCACTAACTGATTCCTTTAAAATAGACAGCCTAAGTGACTTCATAATCTACAAATGAACATGAGATGAAAAGTGAACTCCTGTTTCCCATCTGTGATAGTTAGATTCAGTTGTCAACTTGACCAGGTGAAGGCAACTAGTTCTGTTGCTGTAGACATGAGCCAATGGTATGTGAACCTCATCTGTTGCTGATTACATCTGCAGTCAACTAGGAGGTGTGCCTGCTGCAATGAATGATGTTGGACTTAATTGGCTGGTGCTTAAATGAGACAGCATGATGTAGCACAGCCCAAGCAGCTTGGCATACCTCATCTCAGCACTTGCAGCTCAGGCCAGGCCTTTGGAGATGCAGAAAGGAATAACCCTGGGGAAAGTTGTTGTAACCCAGAGGCCTGGAGAGAAGGCCAGCAGAGATTACTCTGAGCCTTCCCACATACAAAAGAACCTCAGTGGAAAGTTAGCTGCCTTTCCTCTGAAGAACTAACAAAATAAATCCCCTTTTATTAAAAGCCAATCCATCTCTGGTGTTTTGCATTCTGGTAGCTAACAAACTAGAACACCATCAAATCCAAATGTGGAAGAACACATTCTCATGAAGGTATGAGAAAAAAATATACAGAAATGAAATGTTTGTAATATAACAAAATGAGCTATACTGGAGGAGAAAATAAAGTAAGAAAAGGGTAAAAGAAATTAATAGGAGGCCACTTACAATGTGGTATAAAGGGAAGTCTCTAGAAGAGGTAAGAAGATACATGACTATAATCTGATAATGTGAAGAACCTATTTATGAGGATACCTTGGATTAGCGTTCCAGAAATACAGAGGAACAACTGCAAAACCATCAACCTGCTCCTGGTATTCTAGGTAAAGAATGGAGGGGAGCATGGCTGTAATATAGCAAGCACTGAAGGGGAGAACAGCGGTGGTCAGGAGCAGAGAGATGAAGGTCAGGGCATACAGAGCTTGGACATCTTTGTGATAATTTTGGCTTTGACTGATGTTCTAGTTTGCTAGCTGTCAGAATGCAAAATACCAGAAACAGAATGGCTTTTAAAAAGGGGAATTTAATAAGTTGCTAGTTTACAATTATAAGGCTGAGAAAATGTCCCAATTAAAACAAGTCTATAGAAATGTCCAATCAAAGGCATCCATCCAGGGAAAGATACCTTGGTTCAAGAAGGCCAGTGGCATTCAGGGTTTCTCTCTCAAGTGAGAAGGCACATGGTGAACACAGTCAGGGTTTCTCTCTAAGCTGGAAGGGCACATGGCCAACACAGTGTCGGTCTACTAGCTTCCTATCCTGGCTTCTGGTTTCATGAAGCTTCCCAGGAGGCAGTTTCCTTCTTCATGTCTAAAGGTGGCTGGCTCATGGACTCTCTGCTTCATGGTGCTGCAGCATTCTCTGCTCTCTCTGAATCTCTTATTCTCCAAAATGTTTCCTCTTTTATAGGGCTCCAATAAACCAATCAAGACCCACCCAAATGGGTGGAGACATGCCTCTACTTAATCCAGTCTAACAACCACTCTTGATTAAATCACATCTCCAGGGAGATGATCTGATTACAGTTCAAACATACAGTGCTGAATAGGGATTAGAATAAGTGGCTGCCTTCACAAAATGGGATTAGGATTAAAATATAGCTTTTCTAAGGTACATACATCATTTCAAACCACCACAACTAACTTGAGAAGTCAGTGGAGGGTTCAGAGCAGTGGAATAACAGGATTTAAATGGCATTTTAACAGGACTTCTCTGGCTTCCTGTTGAAAACTGAGTTAACTGGGCTGATGACAGTAATGGGAGATCATTCAGAAGCTTCTGTAATTATACAAGTAGAGGTGACTGTGGCTTGGTCCAGGGTGGAAACACTTGAACTGGGGAAATCTGGTCAGTTCTGATATACTTTAAAGATAGAGCCAAGAGAATTTTGCTAATTAATCAGATAGGATATGAAAGATAAAGAGGACAGATACTAAATGTCATTACATGATTTTCTCTAGGCTGGATTAATGCTATTTATTGGAAAAGCACGTTGGAGTGAAACATGACTGAGAAGGTTTGTCAGGAACTCAATTTTGCTTGAGATTCCCAGTACACATCCAGTAAGAGATGCTAAATGGGCATATGGTTGATGAGTCTGGAGTTTGGGGGAAAGAAGGGGTCAGCAGATACAAAATTAAGACTCACGCAGAAATAGAGAACATTTAAAAGCTATCAGACCTGACAGATCACCAGGAAGTGAATATAGATGAAAAAAGGATAGAGGTCAAATTGTTGATTTAGGAACACTTCAAATTCAGATTGTGACAATAATGCTGAGAACAAACAGAAAGAGAAATAGAAGGAAAACATGCAAGTATGATGATCTGAGAACCAACTGTAGAAAGTATTTCTAGCAAGAGATAATGATGAACTCTCAATAGCTTCAGATAGATCAAATCAGACAAGGACTCACATCTGATCATTTGTCTTATCTACGTGGTGTTCATTGGACCTTTATAAGGCCATCTCTAGGGAGTTGTAGAAGCAAAACTAATTGGACCTATCTACCACTGTTCTATATTTTGATCAGCAAGAAGTACATTTAATAATGCCAATAATGAAATTCTAGAATAAGCAGAGCACTTTCTTAGGTCCCAAGAGAATGGGCCTGCTGCAGCTAATCATCATATTCACTGAGATTTATGTTTATTTAGCTACAAAATGACTGAGGTTGGTGGACAGTTAGTGTGACTAGAATTGCCCCTTAATTCAATTTTAATTTTGTAGTTTCTAGGTATATCACATCACACATATGCCATTTATAATATTTTAATTGTGTTTGCAGATATTCCTAAAGAGGACAGAGAGATTTCTGTTTCAGATGAAATACTGAGTTACACAGTCATATTATAATGCATATATTTTTCCTTACATTTTATAATGTAAAATGCTTAATAAAATTTAAAAAATGTTAAAAATAAAAATGATATGTAACATTTAAGAAATGAATTCCAAATTTACACAAATTTAAAAATGTTTTTAAAATTATTTTTGTATTATGTGTCTATTGTTGAGTATTGGTAAAATACATTTTATCAAATGAAACTTATGAACACATCATCATATATCATCCATCTTTGTACATGCATTTCAAAACTTTATATCTAAACATTTATTATTTCTTATAATATCCTGAATATTTCATACATATATAAATACTATTTTGAAATATGAATCTAAAATGGTTATATGTATGTATGTATGGTTGTTCCAGTATGTGTGTGCACCATAAGAAAAGTATCTGATTTACTAAGAAATATGTTAACAAATAATATGAAGTTGAGTATTTAGGGAAAACAAATTACAATTTATCTTAAAAGTCACATGCTTAGTAAAACCCAAATCATCATTAGGAAGAGAACCCAAACACAAGAAAATACAAATTACAAGTATCTCATTTAGTTTAATAATCACATCTAGAAAAAATCAATGAAATAACTTACAAATTCAGAATGTGCATATGCAATTTTAAAAACTGAGTGACTGTTGCAAATTAAAATATATTAAGTAAGTACTTGTATTTTTCTAAATAATTTTTCTAAACTTCTAGAATTACCAATGATGTGATGTTACTTGTTTATCATATGTTCAGAATATGCAGCACATTGATTCATTATGGACACCAATTTTCCCCCTCTTAGGGGAGATTCTTTGTAGCCAGGGAGATGGGCAATCACACCATGACTCAGTTAATCCTGGTGGGCTTCACCACAGATCCTGTGATGCAGTTGGTACTGTTTTGGGTGTTCCTTGGCGTATACTCTGTGATAATGGTGGGAAACACCACTCTAACTGGGTTGTACTGCATTGACTCCGGACTCCACACACACACATGTATTTTCTCATTGGAAATCTGGTTTTTCTGGATCTCTGGTATCCCTCTGTGTACACCCCAAAGATCCTAGTGGCCTGCAGCTCTGAAGATAAGAGCATCTCCTTTGCTGGCTGTGTAGCACATTTCCTCTTCTCCACTGAGCTGGCCAATAGTGAGTTTGTTTCCTGTTGGCTGCCATGCCTTATGACCACTATGTGGCCATCTCAAAGTCACTGCTTTATTTTCTGGCCATGTCCATAAAGCTATGTGCATTTTTGGTGGCAGCCTCATATCTTGGTGGCTTACTAACTCTGCTGTCATCACAAAAAGAACTTTTGCTTTGAAATTCTGTAGTGACAGCACCATTGATGAATTTTTCTGTGATTTCCTTTGCCTGGTGAAGCTCGGTTGTGGCAGGAAGAATGGTTACCAGGTTGCAATGATCTTCCTCCTGACCTCCAATATCATTACCCCCATTATGTTCATCCTGGCCATCTACCTCTTCATCATCATCATCTTTTTGAGGGTCTGCTCCACCCAGAGCCACCTCAAATCCTCCTCCACCTTCTCCTCCCACCTGATCTCTGCCACCTTATACCATGGCTCTATTTTCTACACATACACTCATCCCCAGTCTAGCTATTCCCTGGTTAGGGACAAAATACCTTCTATATTTCACACTGTGGTGTTCCCCATGTGAACCCCATGATCTACAGTCTGAGGAATAAGGATGTGAAAGAGACTCTGCATAAATTCCTCAAGTAAATCCTTTTTCTCTACCACTAAAAATGTGCAAGCAAAAGTTTTGCTCAGATTATTTGAAACTCAAGCACAAGCAATTTGTACCATCATGAGCCAGGACTGTTTTAGAGTTAAAGAATTTCCCACCCTGACATATGTCATTTCAGTAGATATAAGAAAAGAAAATAAAGGCAACCTCACAGATAAAAATCTAATATAAAACATAACAATTTGGAATGAATTACATGTTATTTACAAACAAACTAAAATAAAAAGAACTCTCCTCTTAAAACAAAGTAAAAAAACAGTGCAATCTCTTTAACATAAGCAGATTTTTATAGACTAATCCACATTATAAATATCTATACAGTAACTTCCTAAATATAGGAAAAATAAATTGAATTAATTTATCAAATTTTCCTAGGATTTAAACTAGAGAACATTCTTACTTTCTATTCCCATTGCAGAACTTTAAGAATATTTTTATATGTAGTAATCCCCCTGAGCTTCAACACAGAGGTCCATTGGCACCTAGGGATCAACTTGGTGTAAAATAAATTCAGAAAGCATGATCTCACCTAGGTATTTATCTCTTACGTATGTTTTTCCATTAAAAAAATTAATAAAGCACCTATAGATTTTATTGTTCTGAATCAGTCTATAGGCTTACGGTTTACTTTTTAGAAGCAACTTAATGAATTTTTGTCATTCAAATTGTGATATTTTGAGCACCAAAACACAGTTATTGTTATAAAATATATAATAATTATTATGAAGTAATCAAGGAAAGAACCAAAAGTTTATGTGTACATGTTATTCAAAAGAAAAATGTTCTATAGAGAATGAAAACAGGTAGTGATTTTAAGAGGTTACATATAATTTTTATTTCTTTTTTAATGTGAGGCATTGTTAATATAATTAATGTTTATAAAGGATAAATATGCTCATGTGTCCATCTTTGTAAGCACTGTTAGCTATGTTCATTCTGTTAGCAATGTAATTTCAGAAAAGTAGGAATGCTACACAGAACCAGGAATGACCACTTAGCACGGAGAGCCTTACACATTGCCCTGGACAGTGATACCCAGGGATGCATAAATTATCAGCTTTTGCCCACATTAAACTATTGGAAATCCAATAGAAGTAGTGGTATTCTAAAATGCTTGGTTTATTAAAATGTTCTAAAAAGGAGCACTGCTTATGCTGACTCAGGTGTTTTCTAAAACATGAGTGCTCAATAATTCTCATTACTGATATTGAAGTTCTTAGAATAATGCATACTTTTTAAGTGTTAACAAACTAAATAAGTATGTTATGATGACAGAAAAATTATGTAATATTAGCCAAAGTGAAGTAGAAAATACATCAACTGGAGAGAAATGCTGGCTACAAAAATTAAATTGATGTGACAAATTTTTATGTGAGATGTGCTATTATTATTAGGCTGAAATTTAACTACAAAAAGGAAGCTCAAACTGATAGCCAGCCACTCTTATTTAACACTTTTAGGAGAAGGAACTGTTTCATTTTCCAGACAAGAATCAATATAAATCCAGAGACTAAAACCTTAGCTAAGCTAAATATATACTCTTACTATTTTGTATCTGGAAAGAACATCTCAACTCTAAAATCACATCTAAATAGTAACACCAAAGCCCTAATAAGAAGATAAAGAAAGGTTAGTAATAACCTTAGGGAGCCATAAAAATAAATATGAACTTAATCAGCATTTAATTAAAAATCTTAAATCAATGTCTTAAAATATATATGTTTAGCAATAGGTTTTTAATCACTGTTCTGGAAGTAGGCCATCTATAGTTTATGGCTTTAAAGCATTCAAAAACATCTGGCATATTAAGCTGAAGCTACAATATAAATTATGAGAAAATTTAATATTTTAAATTATAAATAATAAATTTTAAAGATTAAATGAAATTGGTTTAGAAGGTATGTCTTTTAGATATGAGTTTTATGAATTAAACATTACATGAAGTAAAAATTTTTGCAGGTGTTCATATAAAAACCTCTGGAAACTCAGTCATCTAGAAGAAAGTATGCAACTCTTGATGGTCTTTTAGAGCAGGGCCATGAGCCAGGGGAATTTCTGGATTACAGGTATAATCCCCCACCATATACTCTAAGGTTTTTTGCATTCACAATCAACTTTGTGTCTAAATAAAAGACAGAAGGAAGTGAAGTAACAAAGATCTATATAACTGAGGCACACAAAATTATAACTATCCAGTAAATAATTGTATGTAAAAATTATTGTCCATGGGCTTTCTTGGCTGTTGTCTATTCATTCTTTCCCAGTCTCAGTCAAATGGGAAAATTTACATGGTTAATATCCCAAACCTTCTTTCATATGAGATGTGAATGTTTAGCAGTCTTGTTTTTATTGGGCTATAGAATGTGTCCTTTCAAAAGGTATATGTTTTCTTTGAGAGTCCTAAGAGTATATTAAGAGGTACACTGCTAAATATATGGATTACAAATAGAGATTTCCTTGGCCCATTTTGTAGCATTTGCTCATTTCCCTCTGGTGATTGGGATCAAACACACTTCTCAGTAAAGTGATCCCACTCTGTTCAGGGCCAATAGAGTCCTAGATGGTCAGGGGTATCTCAGATTCCAACTGGAAATAACATTGATGATGCTTCTTTGGTCAAGAACTCTTCCCTTGGGCACATAAGCCTTCCTAATCAGTGAGCTTAAGGCTATAGAGACAAGAAATAAAATTCTAGTAGGCTATTTCATATAATAATAGAGACAGTGCAACCCTGAGTACTCTGAAGAATGAAATGAAAATGTCAGTATGTATACAAGGATTTTATTAGGGGAAACAACTGTGGCTGTGCAAGAAAAGTGGGGAGGGAGACAGAATGGTCTAGCTGTGAGAGAAGAATAAGATGCAAGTCTGACTCTCAAGTGAAGGAGAAAAGGAAGGAATGATAGGTGAAAGCAACCGGTACCATTTTTCAGTCTAAGGAAAACACAAAACTCAGCCAGAAGGCCACAAGCTAAAGACAGCTGCTATAAGAACAGTTTTGGTTTTAACAAACCAGGCCTTCCTTTGTTTTTCTGTCATACTCACTTATTGACTCTCAATACTGTTCAGAGGGGATGACTTTGGGGCAAAGGTGAAAATGAGAGTCAGCACTCAGCAGGTAGGTCCTTTGGTCAACTTTACTCTCTGAACTTGGAGGTCTGCAAGGCTCATCCTCCTGGCCACTATAGGGGTCATGTCTACTTCACACCCTTAGTTTCTTGAGATGTATATTCTTGATAAAGAAAGATGACTTCATATATAGGCTAACATTTTAAAACATAGCGTATCTTGGAGAACACTTCAACAGTTATGATTGAGCCTTTTTTCTATTTCATTATTCCATGAAACCTATTTTTTTCTGGATGATAGGCTGATAATAAAACCAATATTTTCTGTATACAGGAATTTAATGCATCCTTCCATTCAGTTAATGTGTGATAGGATACCATTTTGATGAATAAGTAATTATAAAGTATACATCTAGAAATTAAGACAGGAAAAATGAAGAAGAAAATGGATATATAAAGCAAACACAATGAAAAAATATTCCTTTTCCTAGAGGAAAGAGGAAAATCAATGCCTCAGCATTTTTGGATTAATAGAACTGGTCTAACCTAGTAAGCTTACTTCTTATGGGTCAGCAATCCTCCCAGAAAATGATGGTATATCAGAGGCACAGAGGTGGTGTAGAGCAAAAACCAGGAATAAGGCTGCAGGCCTCTGGGAACATTCTGCAAAATTAAAACAGGCTGAGACTAAGGGTCCATAGTTTCAGGAAGCAAGTGATTTAATGGCTCATGTGCATGGAGCTCAGCCAAGTCACCTCAAAAGTCTGGCCCTGAACAAAAGGCAACCTTAGGTTTTATAGACAATATTACATGCTAGAGATAAGTTAAACTTAATATGGAGACTAGCAATATTAAAGGAAAAGCAATTGGTCAGTTTAAGGCACAAAGCAGGTTTCAGAGCAGATGAGCTATTAGAAGAGGGGTCCCCATCCTAGGAATGTGTCTTATCTCACTTGCTTGCAGTTTCACCTGTTCCTGGAGATCAGGAGAGGGGGTCTTTATCCCAGGAATGTGTCTTATCTCACTTGTCTGCAGTTTCACCCATTTCTGGAGGTCAGGAGAGGGGGTCTGGGGATTTTCTACAGAAAAGGCAGCTGAATAAGGAAAAGAAGGGGGGGGAACTTGTTTGCCACAGTGGCTTACTTTGTAGACACTTTGGATACTGTGCAGTGGAGGAGACCAAATAAACCCTGATGAGTAGAATCCATATGGTACAGTCCACACCAAGATATGGCCATTTTGTATAGGGCCCAGCAAATGTGAAATATGTGTCTGTGGAAAGAGGTTGAATGATATACACAGAAGATGTCATCCCATCCACCTGATTAGTGAAAACTTCCCTACATATGCATGTGTGGATGGAAGTATGTCCATATATTTGAATACATAATATTTGGGGTATCTTCCAACTCTGTCAATGATTTTGAAGATTGAGGAAAATGTGTCAGTCTTTCAGAATCCTCAACTAAACCAGTAACGTCAGTGTGCATTGCTTATCCATCAAAGACTACAACTGCTTAAAGCTAATTTGAGCCTGGTTCAGTTGTAAATTTGTTGTTATTCCATTCAAGTCACACAGAACTATAGCTTCTGCATTATACTATGAACAAGAATATTCTCCATGTCTGTTGTCTCCTGTACTTGAATACCATCAACATCTTTATCAGGAAAACAGCTCACCAAATTAAAGGGCATTGCACAAACATATACCAAATTACTACTGTCAATTCTGTACATAGGTATCATTCAATCAAGTGTTTGAAGAAAACACTAACCTCTGCACTTCCCTAAGGTTTAATTTTGTTCATTATGTTGGCAAAGTATTTCTAGAGGGAAGAATATTCAGTAATTCCATGTAAACCTTCAGACAAAAATTATCTTCATTCTAGGGTATTTTGATTTAATGCAAAGTAGAAGCATATATGATACATTTGGGTTCCCAAATAATTAAATTTTATTTGACTATCTCCTATATGATTGTTCAAGTATTCTTTTCACCATGGGATGGGTTTTAGGTGAATGTTAAAAAAATGAGTTTTTCAGATCTGGCAAATATACCCAAGTTCCCCTTGCCAAGCACTCTGAGGGCTTCTGTAGTGATAGAAGAATAAGTAATAATAAGAATTTTTTTATGAAAATAAGGGGACAGCAGTAAGGTGTTAGAAAATATATGCAAGTGGAAGGAAAGATCAGAAATATGAATGTTGAAATTCCTATGAATATTTGCACTAAAATTTTATTTTTGATCTTTTTGTGAATGTGCATATTACAGAAAAAGCTATTAAGCTTGCACTAATAGAAGCTTATTTAGAAGCTTAACTAAATTCCAACTTCTGAGCTTCCAGCTTCTCACAATTATCCTTAACTTGCAGTGTTATTGGGAGTACTGGACAAAAAATCTACTAAAGATTTGATATATGCCAATATTGAATGGTAACTTTCTTCATAAATTCTTTTGGTAAAATAAAACAATCATTAGGTCTAGAATAAGTGAAGTTTATTTGTTTGTGTGTTTGAAATTACTCTAATTGTTCTTATTTCCTCTAGAGGGGTTATATATGATGCTGTTCCTTGAAAGAGAGTACTGTGGAGTGCCCATTATCTGAGAGAGAGGTCACTTTTTACATTGATACACAGTCCTAAAAGAGTCAGGATATTTTTATAGCATAAGCAACTCTTAAACACTTTGCCAAATATTATGTTAAAGTAAAAGACACAGAGTTAGAGAGCTATTTTCTTTATACACAATTTGATCTTTATAAAGGAATTTTGAGGGGATACTGACAGATTGGGTTATAAACCTCAGGGAAAAAATGTTTACTTAGTCATAATCCATTCTTGTTGGTCTGAACCCATTGTAGATAAGTTATTTTTAGAGAAGTGATTCAACTGAAAGAGATTGGGAATAAACACTAATATGAGAGGCTTTATAAAGAGAAGGCCACTTGGAGGAGTAGAAACTGGAAATCAAAAGAACAGGGAGGACATTGCCATGTGACATAAAGGTCAGGGAATGTCAGTGATTACCATCCCTCCAGAATGCTGCTGACTGAGGAAGGAGCAAGGCTTCCAGCCCAGAAAATGTCAGAGAGAATTTCATGTTATTTAAGGCAAAACACTATTTTGACATTTAGTTTAGCACCCAGGAAACTAAGACAGAAACCTTACTTAAAATAAATATTTTAAAATCCTGATCACATTTCCAGTAGTCTAACTATTCTATACTTCCTCCAAAAACAATATGGTTTGTTTATCAAACTTCAACATCAAAGCAAATACAAAAATTAATCTAATTCCATTTATTTCTCTCTAAGAACTCCCCAAACAAGCAGGAGGATAAATTTTGAGGAGACCCCAGTACTGCAAAGAGGCAAAATACCATCAGGGTAAATATCAACAATTCAATATTTTAGGTTTAAATTATTTTACATCATGACACAATAATAATAATTAGAGAGTGGTTTACACACTAGTTCATTATTTTCAGTATAATATATTTAATTTAAATATTGTGAGGCTTAAAAATGTACTTCTAAGGCAATAATTTGGAAAGTTCAAAACGAGTGTTCAGCAAGAAGAAAAATGATATTTCATCTCCATACTGCTTTTCTGAAAGCCTCTTTGACATCTTTGTTCCTCACACTGTAGATGAGAGGGTTGAGTAATGGATTCACCACGGTGTAGAACAGAGCAGCCACTTTGTCTCTCTGTAGGGAGTAGGTGGAGCTTGGTCTTGAATACATGAAGAGCAAAGACCCATAGAAGAGCATGACTGAGATCAGGTGGGAAGCACAAGTGGAAAAGGCTTTGCACCTCCCAGAGGCAGAGCGGATCCTCAAGATAGCTAGGAGGATGCTGAAGTAGGAAATGAGGATGACAAGGATGCTCGACAGTACTGTGAAGCCCACCATACCTAGAAGGACTTTTTCATAGATCTGGGTGTCTGAACAGGACATTTTCACCAGTGGTGGGACATCACAGAAGAAGTGATCAATGATATTTTGACCACAGAATTTCAGGCGGAAAGTGTTGGCAGTATGAGCGATGGCATTCAAGAAACCTCCTGTGTAGGCCCCAGCAACAAGGCCAGTACAGAGAGAATTGGTCATGGTACCTAAATAGAGTAAAGGGTTACAAATTGCCACTTGGCGGTCATAAGCCATGACTGCTAGGAGATAGCCTTCAGTGTAGGCTACAGCACAGGAAAAGAAGAACTGGGCCCCACATCCTTCCAAGGACATATGTTTATCTTCAGAGACACAAATGGCCAGGATTCTGGGGGTATACACAGATGTGTACCAGAAGTCCAGGAAAGATAGACTGCCAATGAAAAAATACATGGGTGTGTGCAGGCGAGAATCAATCCAGATTAAGATAACAAGGGTCATGTTCCCTGACAAAGTTAGCAAGTAGAGGATCAGAAATATTCCAAATAGAATCAGCTGCAACTGGGGGTCTGATGTGAAGCCCAGCAAGATGAATTCAGTTAGGAATGTATGATTTCCCACTTCCATGTCTACAGAGGAAAAAGCCTGATTGAAATTACAAGCAAAAAAAATGAGTTTTCCCATGCAACAGTTAAACAAGGACATCAATTAATTCAACAATTACCAAGAAGCTTAATTTTTATTGCTCATAGAATTATAGAAATTTAGTCTCTGAAGCTCATGAAAGTTACTAACACATTACTAACAAGTTACACGATTGAGTAAAGGAGACATACATGAAAACACCAGCTCCAAATTTGTCACGTAGTGAGAACTCATAAAATCTCAGCATTGCTCCACATATAATTTACAAATTTTTAAGTACCTGGCACTTTGCTGATGTTTACATAAATACCCATATTGTGCTAACACTCCTGCTATTATTTGTAATGTGGCAAAATTATGTACTACTCAAAGGGGCCAGTTACTATTATTTCTTATTCTTAACCAACTTTATTCATCACCACAAGCATTCAAGGCAGAAATTATGATTTTCTCTTTATAGTTAATGAAACAGAAGAACACAGAGCTTAAATAACTTTCAAGTTCACTGGTCTGGAAAGAAAACATCAGATGTTGGAACTCAGAATTTTCTCAATGAAGAGGTCATGCTTTTTAACTTTTGTTATAAGTGTATAATTTTCTCACTTGTTCTCCTAACAAAGGCAAAGATGTAGCCTTCTATGGTGAAAACCCAAATTTCTTTACTTTTTAAAAACAGCTTTAAAAATATTCATATTAAGATAAAGTAAGTGGTGTGTTTTTCTTTCCAGTAATTGGTGTGAAATTCATATGCATGGTTAGTGCATTTTTTGCTGAATATTGGGATGCTGAATATTGGGATGAGAACATGAGTCCTTCAAAGATTATGTCCTTAAGTCCAAAGCTCCCCAGAGAAGATAAGAGGGTGGCATCCATTTGTAAATATTACTATTAACAAATTAGAGTTCATGATCTCAGTAGCTAAGTGACATCCTCTCTGATTATAGTGGCAGTAGGAGGAGGCTGAGACAAAGGAAGGATTGGGAATTGTTTAATGTTTAAAACATTTAACTTTGAGTTGTAGCTAAACTGCCAACAGAAGTCCTTTACTTGAGATGTAGTATAATTGCTTGTTTGGAAGAAATATGTGGGCATCCTAATTTTTCAAATCAACCTGCAAATGTTCAGAGACATTGCAAGTTGAATGATGGCACTGAGTAAAAGCAGCCAAAAATCTGGAAGGCCAATCTATTTCTCCAACTCTTAGTATAAGTAATATCTACTCATTAACACATAGAATACAGATGCCATAGTTAGATACCCAAGGTTCTTTACAAGCTGGTTTCAACTTACTTTTACAACTTTCCATTTCACTACTTTTATCTTTATCCACTCAGCATTTCAATGAAACTACATGACACACATTATCAATTTCTCAATAATAATCTCAGACATTTTAGGAGATTCATAGTTAGACACATAGCACCATTCTTTTGTATTCTAAAATATTTTTTGGAACTCTCCAGCCTCAAATCAGGTTATCTTGACAAGAATTATTCTTTTAAACATCATGTACTAAATGTGTTATAAAGTCACTGCCTCAATGTTTACTCAGACCATTCTTTATCACTTATATATTGGTTTTTGCACTCAATGTTTAAACTTAAACACTGGTGGTGTATCATTTTTTCTACATGGAAAGTCATAGCTGGAACTCATTTAAATTCAATATGATTTGGGCAAAAAATTGGAATATCTGGACCGAGCAAACTACTATTCTTCCCTTTTTGTCTCTAAAAAGAATAACAATGGGTAAAATACATTTTCTGGTCTACTGTTCAGAAAGTCTTCCTGGAATAGGAAACATGAATATGAGATCTGAAATATGAGACGCATTGATCTCTCATTGTAGGAGAGAGGGAAGATCAGACACTTCAGAAGAAAAAGTATTTATCTGTCTTTCATGTGGGAAAACAGCCTGGTAAGCTCAGGGACCTAAGTAAGATTAAATAAAAATAAGGTGGTGCAAGGTGTCATTGATGAGCCAGAAGGGACACCAAATCAAGGCGTTTACAAGAAGTCATATTGAGGATTTTCATCTTTAAACCAACATGAATGAAGACATTACCATGATGGGGGGTGTTACATTATCAGATATACTCAGTTAACATTCACTCTGGGTGCAAGCTAGGGAATGAATTGAAGAGGGAGCCTCAAGGTATTAGTGAAATCTTAAAAACAAGATTCTTTCAGAGATGAAAGTGATCCATCTATATGTTACACAAGAAACTATAAAGTGTCAGAGCAGGTGCATAAATACATATGATGAAATCGTTTCATATTTCATTAGAAGTGCCAATTTTATAGTCACCATTTTAACTTCTGTGTGTAAAACAATTGTACCACATGTTACATTATATTTTAGTACCAAAGTTTTGTTTAAAATGGGAAGGGGTAAACTAAACTGCAAGCCAATGATCTCTGGATATATATTTTTTAAGAAAACCTACACTTCTTTAGAGGCCCTAATTTCAAGAGTTTGGTCTATTTTTATACCCTTTATCAAGGAAGGCATTGTGGTTTATTTGGCTCATAGGTTGTAGCAGAGGATGTGATGCATGAATTCCAAGTTTAGTCTCAAGAAGCTTTAAAAGCTTCTCCTCTCACCTTTGGAATCTTGCCACCACCATGTGCACAAAGTTGGGTTAACTTTCTAGAAATCTATTCAGGTTCTTTCTGCCTCCCCAGCTGATAGCAAACTGGTCCCCAAACTTGTGAGTGGGCTAATTCTAGATCATCCAGAACCATTTGAGTGAACTAGTGATAAATATACATGAGCATCCCAGGTGAGAACAGACAGGACAGGCATAGGCAGAACAGTATAATTAAAATGAATCTGATTTCAAGTTCAGATTCCACCTCTTAGAAGCTCTATAATCTTGTAAATATATTTTAACAACCCCCCTCCCCAATCTAAATTTCCTCACCTCTGAAAAGGAAGAAAAATATGTTTAAGATAAGCTGAGAATAAAAGAAAATATAAGTGAAGTGGATAGACCAGTGTCTGACATACATTTATACTTCACAAAAGTAACTATTTTTATTCTGAGTCAGAGGAATAAGACCTGACTTATTTATAAAATTTGAGCATATGGATGAAGCCAAGGCCATGTTTCCACTAGGAAAGAATGTAAGTGTGTGGGGCTGTCATTCAGAGTTTTGCTAAATCCCTGAAGTTGAATATTTTTGTCACATATTCATGTAATTTGACAAAGAAGTTCATTGGCCTTAGATTGAGAGGTCCTTTTATTGGGACCCAGTTCCAAAAGTAATCACCTACATAATTTGAAGAACTTCACCTTTCTTCCTCGGATACAGTTCACCCAGATGAAAAATGTGATTCGTCATTTTTCCAGTACCAACCTGCTTTGATTCCAATATGCTAACCTATCTTGTAAAATACATCATAAATATAAGAATAAATAACCTTAAATGTGAAAATATGGTGTTGGAAAACCAATTAATAATACTTTTATATCCCTATATCTATGCATGCATAGGAAGTTATCACTATCTTTTTTGAAGTAAACAACTGAATGCATTGAAAACAACAGTATTCCTCCTCCTTCAAAATCTGCATAGTTAACAGGTTAACAGTTGTTTACCTAAAAGTCAATCACTCGAATTTGTGCATATCCTCTAACCTTTGTATTCCTTGACTTTTTATCTTCAAATGTCAATGAATGGCCTTAACAGTTTGGAAATATGGTGCTCTTTAAGAACGTGAAAAAAGCAAAGAAGGTCCCATCAAAATGCACATCTGTATAAACATAACACTTTAGAGTATTTACAAATTCCCAGAAATATACCCAGGAAATTTCTGCTAAGGATACATTAAAAATTCCACAACCAGAAGATGCCTAAATTTCTTTCCAGTATTAAAATTCTATAATTTTGAGAGATGTGAAACAAGCATATCAAACGCAACATGTTCAAAACTTAATTCCTACATTTCACTTCCAAAAATTGATCTATTTCCCTACTCAGTTCTCTTCAAAATTCCATGAATTCCTGGTGTCCTTATCTTCATAATATATCCTGAATCTAATCAATACTGAGCACCTTCACTGCTACTACTCCATCCAAACACTGTTACTTTTGATAAGCATATTGCAATAATCTCCTAACTGGACTACATTCTTCTCCCTTTCTACTTCCAGCCTGCAGTCTTTTTTAAAAAATAAAATCAGGTCATATTTCCTGTACTTATAAAAATGGAAAGAGCTCTTATTTTACTGAAAGCTAATACCAAATTCCATAAAATGGCCTTTCATTCCTCCTTTAGTGACCCAACATTAACCAACCTTCCTCATCATCTAACACACTTCCCCTCATTCACTCTGCTTCAGACTTGCATGCTTCCTTGCTGTTTCTCAAAAATTCTGACTTCATCCCAGTATTAGAGATTTTGAACTGTCTGTACCCACTGACTGGCACATTATTTTCCCATATAATGCATGGCTCACTCCCATCTCCTTTAAGATCCTTTCACTGACCATTTTCTCAATTATGCCTATCTTAATCATCTGTTTATATTGTTACATACCCCATCCTTACTATTTTACTCAGACGTTGCTGCATTTCCCACTCCCTACATCTATTATCTTTTCCAACTCTTGTTTATAAAGTCAATTGTTATTTTTTTCAGACAGGAATGCAAAATCTACAAAGGCAGAATGAACTATTTTATTTATTGCTTAACCTCCAGAATAATGAACAGTTTCTTAGTAAATAATTTGTAATCCATAAAAAGTATTGGATGAATAAATGGATAGCTACCTTCATATTTTGAAACTGTTTATCCCAAAGCACTTTTCACTTCTAAACTAGCTCAAAATATTCAGGAAAAAAGTTGCATCCAGGTGGACCTTCTTTATACCATAAGACTTCTAAGAAGGAAGGGTTAAAGAAAAGAAAAGGGAGAGAGAAGGTTCATTTCTCCAAACCTCAAATCCATCTTGAATTTGAAACAAATTTCAATTCATTTGGAAATGTGAAATGAGAGGAGCAATAAATGTCTGAGCCAATCATGTTAAAGCATCCCATATAGAATGGAATCTCAAGATGTGTCTTCCCTTGTAGCAACACCATTCCCTTTACTAAGAGTAATCTAAATTCTCCTCCTTTATGAAAAGTAATTGGTCCCACTGGTACATGAAAATAAAGAACAGGGAGTGAAAAGATTATCTATTGCTAACCTGGACAGCCTGGACAGTACAGAATAATCACTGTTAGAGTCAAATTAAGATCCTTGTTTTCTTTTCTGTGGGAGTAAATATATGAGGGACCCAGTGAATTTCCAATTCTAGATGAGGACCAGATACACCAATGGCTAGTACCCTTTTTTTAGGAAGGAGCATATGAGCATGTGAGTGAAGGTATGTGCATTCATGTGTTTGCATGTGTGTGTGTTTGTATATGTGTATGTTCAGCACAGGAGTGATCCTTTGAGGGCAAGACCAGATTCTGCATTCCCATCCCTAATTTCAGCTCAGGGTACAGAGAGCTCAAAATGTTTAGCTACCCCTGATCTCAGGTACCTACCCTTGGTGAGAAAGGCAATGCCCTGGAAATGACAATCTTTTCCCTCTCCTCTGATGTTTTGCCTACCTTTGCTGCACATGATATGTATATTTCCCCAAAGGTACTTTGGGATTCCTTCCAAACAGCCCCCTGAAATATTTACCTCCATCTCCAAAGACTCATTTAAAATCCCTCATTCTCCATGGACTTAAATGGAATTCACCTGCAGTTTGGGTATGTTATATTAATTAAGATATAATGAAATAAGGGGAATTTTATTAATTTCATGAATCAAAACAGAAATAGGAAGTGTGGCTGTAATAGGAATTTTCTGAATTTGTACTAGGTAGATATTCTAAAATATGTCATGTACACCAGAAAAATTTTCTTTTTATAAGCTTTTGCTCTGTCCAGGTTAGCCGCCTGTTTTTTCCATCAGTAAACTCCTACCCATACTTGGAAATCAACAATAGGTACATTTTATATTGGTGCAAACTCATTTTTATATGTAAAACTATTACTACAATTAGGAAATATGCTACATCACGCTAAAATTTGTTTTCCATATTAATCATAACATTAACATATATTAAAATGAGAAAGGAAAGAAAGAAAAACATCCATAAAAACTTAATTGTTATACATCACTGCCTCTCACTGTAGAGATTTCCAATCTGAATATTCTCTCAGATTTAATGTTTTTTTAAAAAATCTGTCATCTATGTATCTTATCTCTGTATTTCTCATACATTTGCTATATTTTTAACCTTGATTCTTTAATTTTGGATTCATGACTTTACCCTTCATTTAATATTGTATTCTTAAACTTTAAATCATAGTTATAGTAAAGTAAAAATTGTTCATAAAGGCAAAGAGGATTGGAATAAGTAAATTTTAGTTCCCTTCATATTTTAGGGCTGTTCCATGTTGAAGACCCAGAATAAAAAAAACAAGGCTCACTTTTAATTGGCTGCTGCCAAGTTTAAATAAAATCATCTCTAGAAACATACTGCCTCATATGCCTTTATTAATTCAATGAGACTTTTTTCAGATGAGAGTACAGATTTGAGAAAGAACTTGGAAAAATTAGGGGTTTAAAACTAAATATTGCATACTCTATGATTTCATACTTTTATCACCTTAGAAATTCCTCCCTCAGATATGTTTGCATTAACTCCCAAGGATTTCCAAATATACCCATATATAACACCCATTGTTTCTTATTTTCTCGTATAGAAATTGTCGCTCTTAATTGTAGTGTTTTTACAGAAGCTATTCAATTGCATTGAAGGTGCCCCCAGAAGAAGAAATAAGAGAGAAGAAATATTCAATTAAACAATGGCAGAAAATTCCCAAATTTAATGAATATACACATTTAAGAAGTCCAATGTATTCAAAGAGGAAAAATACTAAGAGACAGATTCACAGCCAGTAGTCACACTGACAAATGCAAGGACAAGGTTAGAGTTCTGAAAGGTGTAAGAAAAACAACATCATATTCAAAGCTGTCTCAATAAGATTAAGTGCCAATTTTTTATTAGAAAACTTGAAGGCAAGGAGGTTTGGGGATGAAATATTTAAAATCCAGATTGAAAGCAATTGCTAATCAATAATTTTATATGCTATGTATGTCATTTTAAAATGAGGGAAAGATTAAGATATTATCAGGCAAACAAAAGATGAGGAAGTTCCTCACCACCAGACCTGACAAATGATCAATGCTTAAGAGAGTTCAGAAGACTGAAAGGAAAGGCACTTAATAGTGGATTGAAGTGGCATAAAGAAATAAAAGCCTTTTGTAAAGTTAACTTTATGGGTAAATATAAATGACAGTACAATTTTATCATTTTTTTGGTAATTCTACTTTTAGCTTCTTATAGATTCTAAAGTGCAGGTGCATAAAAAGTTAGGATAAATGAAATATAATTTGTAAGACATACAACAAAAAAGTGGGAGGAAGGTAGGGTATGAAAGTGTATGTATATGCTACTGAAGGTAAGTTATAGCAAATTAATGTGATCATTTTAAATTTATGATATTAAAGCTAAGATACATGGTAACCACAACGATAATATATGAAAAATATATACAGAAGAAAATGAGAAGTGTCTATAAATGGTACACTCAAACATAAGATAAATATGGAAGCAAGCATTCATTGAAGAATTAAGGGACAAATCAAAAAGTATAAGAGTTAAAACATGCTACCAGCCCCAGGAGTACACAAAACTTCCAACCTCTGAAATGGTGAGATATATGTAGTACTCATCATAGCAGCTGATAAACTAAGATGAAATCTCATAAAATTAATATTTCTAAAATCAAATTTCCAATATTGAAACAATTTCATGTCCTCTTCTTACACAATATAGTTTAGTTACTGAGCTTCAAAATCAAACAACATACAAGCAAAATGATTTTTTATTACTCTTATCTCTTCTCAGTCTCAAAACCCAATATTTAAGGTTTAAAATATTTTACATTAAAACAAAATAAAAACAATGAAAGAGGTATTTACTCCATATTTCATTATTTTGTGTATAATTTGCAAATTTAATTGAAATCTTGCAATGTTTGCAAACATATCTACAGGTTGAGAATATGGAAAATGCAATAAGAATTCTCAGCAAAAGGACCAGTTATGACATTTCATCTTTGTGGTTGCAGAGTCTGTACTGCTTTTCTGAAAGCCTCTTTGATATCCTTGTTCCTCATGGTATAGATGGAAGGGTTGAGCAATGGGTTCAACATGGTGTAGAACAAGGCAGCTCCTTTGTCACCTGCCAAGGAATAAGAAGAGCTAGGTTTTGAATATATGAAAAGCATAGACCCATAGAAGAGGGTGACTGAGATGAAGTGGGAAAACAGGTGGCAAAGGCCTTGCTCTTTCCAGATGCAAAGTGGATCCTCAGGATAGCCAGGAGAATGTTAAAATAGAAAATCAGGATGGCAAATATGCTGGACAGTACTGTGAAACCCACCAACCCAAGAGGACATTTTGTAGACCTGGGTGTCTGTGTAGGACATTTTTATCAATGGTGGGACTACACATAATAAATGGTCAATGATATTTTTACCACAGAATTTCAGGCAGAAAGTGTTGACATTCAAGAAACCTCCAAAATATGAGCCAAAAATGAGGCCAGTACACAGAGACCTGGACATTTTACCTGAATAGAGTAGAGGGCTGCAGATTGCAACATTGTGGTCATATGCCATGACTTCTAGGAGATAGCACCAGTATAAGCTACAACACAGGGAAAGAAAAACTGGGCTCTACATCCAGCCAAGGACATACATTTATCTTCAGAGACACAAATGGCCAGGATCTTGGGGGTATACGCAGATGTATACTGGAAATCCAGGAAAGTCAGGTTACCAATGAAAAAGTACATGGGTGTGTAGGCAAGAATCAGTGTGAATTAAAATTACCATGGTCATGTTTCCTGATAAGGTTATCAAGTAGAAGATCAGAAATATTCCAAATAGAATGAGCTGTAACTGGGAATCTGAGGTGAATCCCAGCAAGATGAATTCAGTCAGGATGGTGCGATTTTCCATTTCCATGTCCTCAAAGGAGAAAACCTGATTGATATCATGAGAAAAAACAATTTGATGATTTATATTGCAAGGGCATCAGTTAAATCAACTAATATTTAGAGGCTTATGAATTTTCATTACTTACTACCTAGAATTGTAGAGCATTCATGGGAGAGGTGACTCCTCCCTAGGCTTCTTATCTTGCCTATGTGTGCTTTCAACCATCCTTTGGGGCCTGGGAGACCTTCCAAAGAGGAAGTGGCCTGAGTAAACAAGGGGCATTCTTGCTGCCAGGGCCCTGCCTGCTACATTTCTCCCCTTGAAGCTTGTCCACACCAGTGAGCAGTTCCATCACTTATAGTTCATTTTCTTCTTGTTGCAGGTGTTGGTACTGGTATTTCCATACAGCCAGGACTTTTGCCATGGTTTATTTTTCCACTAGGGCTGCAACAGAGCATTGCGAACTTCTTATTAGGAGTGGCAGGAGACATGGAATGAAGATGCATATACCTAGCAGGTCTAGGATGTGACAGTGGTTTTTACCTCTTCCCCAGAATAAATAGTGTGGAGACATGCCTGGCCCTGAAGGGGCCATGGGGAAAAGGAGTAAACTTATGAGGGGGAGGAACATGATGGCGGTTACAGAGTACCCAGGTAGAAAGGATCTCACCAGATTAAAGTCTTGGGGAAGGACTCCAGGCATTCTGCTTTTAAGAGGGCTAAGACTGCTAAATGAAGGACAAATTCAAAGGGCAATAAAAAGGTAATAAGTCCACAGACCCAGCAGGTCGGGATGTCCATGTGTCAATCCCTCAATCTTTGGCCATGTGTAGATCAGTCAGATTCCAGGGTGACTAAAGTAGGATTCAGAGGTCTCCTCAAGCTCTGGGCATGCATTGATTAGTTGCTTTCAGTGAGCTACAGGAGGGAAACGATGGTTATAAAGCTCTCAGTCATGGGCTGGTCAACTTATCTTGGCTGCAATGGATAAGGGCACAGTGGCTTCCAGAGAATGATGCATGTCAGGTGTTCAGGATGAGGGGTGCACTCCCAGGGGTCATCTGTGTGGCCCTCTTGACTCAAGAGTGGTGAATCCATGGGATGATCTTCACAACCCTGACAGGTGTTTGGGTTGCAAAACAACATGGTAAGGTTCTCTCCACTGAGGCTGGAGGGAACTTTTTTCCAGTCCTTCATCCATACTAAATCCTTGGGTTCAAATTCATATATGGGGGAGGGTAGATGCTGAAAGGCTCAGGCACTGCCCCCAATGCTTTCCCTTTCAGTTCACATAGAATCCATCCCAGCTGAACCAAGTGCTGGGTTAGATTTAGGTTCCCAATTTCTCTGAGGTATCCTTCCAAGACCCTGATGAGGGGTAGTGGCCTTCCATATACCAATTCAAGGGGGAGAAATCTATTTTCTTTATTGGGGCAGATCTAATTTTAAACAGAGCTATAGGGAGCACCTGTACTAGGTCTGTTTTGTTTCTTGGGAGATTTTCTTCAATTGTCCATTTAGAATTTGATTCATCAGTTCCACCTTTCCACAGCTTTGAGGTTGATAGGCAGTGTGGAGCTTCCAAGTTAACTGCAAGCCTTCTGTTAGCTTTTGGAGGGTCTTGGCTACAAAAGCAGGGCCATTGTCAGAGCCAATGGTAAGCAGCATTCTGTACTGAAGAATGATGTGTTTTAGGAGGGCCCACACCACCTCTCGGGTTGTTTCCAAGCAGGTGGGGTATGCTTCTACCCAAAATGAGAAGGTGCAAATGAATATCATGAGATAGCGATATCCCTGGGCCCATGGCAGCTCTGTGAAATCTACCTGTAAATCTATGAACAGACCTAGACCTGCTAACTGGTTGTTAAGACCTCCCATCCTGGCACTGGGCTGCTTGGCATTGTTTCTCTGACAGGTGACACACCTCTTACATGCTAGCTTCACCCAAGAGGGGAGCTTGGGTATGTAGAGGTGAGTGCCCAAACTATCAGTGAGGACCTTTTCCCTCAAATGAGTTTAATAGTGAACATTTTTTCTATTCTAGAGTCCAGGCTAGGATTTCAGGGATGGCAATATTTCTGTTGTGCAGGATGGACCATCTATCATGGCATTTCTTCCCTTTCCTCCCTAGGCAGTCACTTTCTGACTTGGAATAGCTTGGCTTTTCTTTCCACCACTGTAATGGGTGGAGGATGAGGAGAACAAAGAGCAGTTTGTGCTCTGAAGGAAACACCAGCTGTCCCGTGTGCCACTTGTTTGGCAGCTGAGTCCACCTTGTGGTTGCTTTTTGCAGTTAAGGAGTTTTTCTTCTGGTGGCCATTTCAGTGGATGACAACCACAGCAGACTACCTCCATTAAGACCAGGATTTCTGGCCCATGCTTGATATGCTTTCCCCTTGCCATTACTGGCCCTCACTCTTTGTGCACATTTAGTGTTGTGAATGCATATTTTGAGTTCATGTTATATATTGGCTTCTTGTCCTGCCACTAACTGCAGACCCTGGGTGAGTGCTATGAGCTCGGCCTTTTGGGCAGATGCTCCTAAGGGTAGGGCCTCTGCTTCTAGTATGCCTACTAGGGTGACAGCTGCATACCCAGCATAACATATTCCATCTTTTACCACATTGCTTCTATCGGTGAAGTGTTCAATGCCGGGACATTTTAACAGTTGGTCTTTCAGGTCTGGATGACTGGAGTAGACTTCATCCAGAGTCTCTATGCAGTTGTGTTTTGGAGGCCCAGACCTGGCTGGTAGCACAGTGGTGAGGTTAAGGGTTTAGGAGGTGCCAAGATGCAAGTTTGGGGATTCACAGAGTGGCCTGGTACTTGGTGAGTTTTGCCTTTGACAACCAGAGGTGTCCCCTTTTGCTACATAAGACTGGTGACTGAATGGGGAGCCAGCACAGTCAGTTTCTGCCCAAATGTGAGCTTTCCAGCCTCATGAACTAAGAGGGTGGTGGCTCTTAAGCAGGATGACCATCTTAGTGCTACATTGTCCAATTGCCTGGAGAGATAGGCTATAAGCCTTTTCCATGATCCAAGGGTCTGCATTAAGATCCCAATAGCTGTCTCTTCCCACTCATGGATGAACAGGGTGAAGGGTTTTTCTAAGTCCAGAAGGCTTAGACTCAGGGCTTGTGTGAGTGCCATCTTTAGACACTGGAAAGTGTGCTCTTGTTCCATCACCCATGGGAATGTGTCTTTGTCACCCCCATTTGTGACTTCAAAGAGGGTCTCACTAGGAGTGCATAGTTCAGGATCCAGGCTCTGCACAACCTGGTTGCCCCAAGAAACTCCCTGACCTTTTTTCTGGAAGTTGATGTGATGATGGCACAAACCTCTCATTTGTATTCCATTCCCAGGCTCTGGGTCCCTTGCTGTAGGTAAAAACTCAGATATTTGATTTGCTGCTGCAGATTTGGGCCTTGTTCTGGGATACATGGTACCTCCATCCCTCACTCACAGTCACTGAGGGATTCTGCAGCAAGCAGGAGGTCATCTACATATTGTAACAATTGCAGGTACCTTCTCTAGCACTTGCCCCAAAATAGTGGGGGAGTTTTTGAACCACTGAGGACTATTTTTTGATTCCCACAGAGGATCTTTCCCATTCAAAGGTGAATATTTCCTGGCTGACTGGGGCTACCCAGATGCAGAAGAAGGCATCCTTCAAGTCCAAGCATGAGAACCATCTGGCTTTCCTGGGGATCAGGCTGAGGAGGGTATATGGGTTAGGAACCATGGTGTGAATGGTTTCCACAGCTGAATTGGCCCCCCAGTTTCACTCTGACCATGGGTTCCCAGGTGCCTAAAAATATACCCAGTCTGTTCTAATCAGAGAGCTCATAGACAGCTACAGTGATGGTGTTGGGATCCAGATGAGGGCTGGAGCCTGTATCCCATCTTCCCCTGCCTGTTGATGAGGCAGTCTTATTGGGACACTAATTTTTCCAATGCCATTCTTCCTTGCATTAAACACACTGGTCCCTTCCTGAGGGCACTTGGGTTCACTGAGATGTTCTCAACCAGGGCCCTTGGTCTTGCTTTTCAAAGGCAGCAGCAATTATCTCTGCTTTTACCCTGAATTCTCATATTTTCCTTGGTGCCCACTTGGTCATGGTTCAGGAAGCTCAGGGATGGCTGGGCTCAGTAGGGCCTCAGGTGATGTCTCTGAGCTGCTGAGGAGGTCTGGGCTTGCTGTGGAGATGCTCAGCAAGGCCAAGGGTGTTGGTGGCATGAAATAAGGTGGAGGGGTTCTCTTCTTCTGGTGTCCTGGATAGAACCAGGACCTTGGGCTTGCTGATCAGTTCCTTGTGAGATCTTTCCACCACTTGGGTGAGAAATGCCTTACACTGCCCATCAAAACAAGTCTTTATACCCCCCCCCCGGCTTCTTTTTTGCAACTTCCAGCCAGGTGGCAATGTAGGGAAACTGATCTGGGTACCCAGGCATCCCTGTCACTACACTACAAACTGTCTTCACCTTTTCTAACTCAAAAGTTCCTTCAGATGGGCATTCTACCTGAAAGGTGGTCCATTTTAGTTCACACAGCTTCTTAAGTTGGTCGGGGGTCAGCTTGACTCCCCAATCATCAGTAAAATCCTTCTTAAAGTTGGACATCATACACTGTAATGGTGTCTTACTGACTTGCTCTCCCATATTTGCATCACCAATGATTAGGGAGAGTGCTTACAGACGGACAACAAGGGGTTTTGAACAAACTGTCACTTCATTCAGTCTTGCCTGGCCCTTAGAAGCTTCACAGGAATCACGGGGTCTGAACTCAGCGGTGGTCTTGTGCATGGCTCCTATGGTCCGGGACTTCCTTTCACTCACACAGTCACACACACTCATTCCAACACCCCTCCTGCATGGTCCTTCCTGAAAATCAAACCTGAAGACTTCCATTTCCCCGGTCCTCTGGGTGCAGACTTGTACTTGGAGAACCTTGGGAGGTGATCAGTCTCCCCTTCCACTCAGGCTCCCTTAGTCTTTTATGAGTGGGATGATGCCTAACACACCCGGGTGTTTACCAGTTAGATGGACAGTGTTTTCAGGAACGTGGGTCCAGAAAATGTCCCAGATCTGTCACCTCTTTGGTGGTGATCAGCACCTTCCTTGGGGACGTTGGGATTCTGAAAGACAGGGAAGGTCCCTGGTGCTGGCACTGGATTCCATCAGGTCTCAGGTCTGGGCAACACCACTGCTGTGGGTGAGGAAGGTGAGAATATCACCAGCATCTTGATCCCAATCAAGCCCCCAGAAATGTAGTGCAAAACCAGGGACAAGGCTGCAAGCTTCCAGGAACATTACACAAAACACCAGAAGAGCCAGGCTCAAGGCTCCAAAGTTTCAGAAAGCAAGCTTTATTAGTCCATGCACTCAAGGCTCAGCCAAGTCACCTCTGAAAGCCTGTGCTCCAAACAGTGTCTGGCACTAGATTTTATAGGCAGAACGGTTCATTTGGGACAGGGTTTTCCTAATATGGTAACTGGCAGTACTCAAGGGAGACAATTGGTTGTGTGCAGACCATCAGACCCAGAAGGATTGCAAACCTGAGTTTACAGAAACAGATGAGCATTCATGGGGAAAGGAAACTCCTACAGAGGCTCTTGCCTATATGTGCTTTCAACCATCCTTAGGGCCTGGGAGAATTTCCAAACAGGAAGTGGCCTGAGTAAACAGGGGGTCTGCTTGCTGCCAGGGGCCTGCCTGCTTCACTTTAAGTCTCTTTCAAATGTCATTTTCTCAACTAAACCCATCTTAATAATCTATTTTAGTTTTCATGCCCACATCCACCAGCACACACCTCCTTATTACTCTGCACAAAATGCTCCATTTCTCCCATACCTATTGTCTTCTTCCAACTTCTGTTTAAGTTTATTATCTTTTTATTCCACCTGCATACAACCTGAATATGACATCTGTAAGAGCAGAGCAATTTGACTGTTTCTTTTAATATTGTATCTCCAGCAAATTGAACACTTCCTAGTAAGGAAGTCTTACTATAGTAAGACTATAGTCTTATAGGCAGTCTATAAATATTTCTAGGATGAAAAAATGGGCACTTGAATTTATATCAAAGAAGGATTCACTTTTTCATGTATCATAAGACCAGTAAGAAGGAAGAATAAATGAAAGAGAGGACTCATTCCCAAAACTTCAGATCTATTTTGAATTTGAAATAAATTCAATTAATATGTGAATGTGAAATAAAAGGCACAGAAAATATCAGACATGAATTGCTTGTAAAATGCTGTCTTCCCCTGTAGCAGCCCTGTTACCAGCTTTCTTCACTGGGAGCTTACAAAATTCTATGGCAAATGAAAATCAGTATCAAGAAATGAAGATGTCACCCCTTACAGCTTGGGAAACATTGTTAAGTGTCAAACAGCATGCCATATTTTTTTGTCCTGTAAGTTTCTCCACTAGGTAAGTGAATATATCATGATTCAAGTGCAGCTACGAGACTGAATTTCCAATTTAAGATGAAAGCCAGATATATTTTTGCATGGCATCCTGTTCTAAAGTCAGCATATGGTGTGCAAGTGTGACTGTACATGTGTGTGGTGTGTGAATGCATGGATTTGTATGTGTGTGTACCTTTGGCACAGAAGTGATCATTTGAGAGTCAGGCCAGACACTAAGGCCTGATTCTTAATTACAGCTAATGACACAAAAAGACCAAATGTTTAGCTGCTCCTGATCCCATATACTTACTCTTGGTAAGAAAGGCAGTTTCCTGGAAATGTCATTCTTTCCCTCTCTTCTGATGATTTTGTTTGTCTTCGATGGATATGATATATGTATTTCCACAACAACATCTTGGGACTCCTTCCATATAGCAACCCAGAAAAAGTTACCTCAGTTTCCGAAAACTCAATTACAATTCATTTGCAGTTCAGGGATGATATATTATTGAGGATATGGTGAAATATATAGTATTTTATTAAAAGCAGACTCTCTGGTGAAGATCGAATTCAACAAATGAAAATGAATGTAGAATCATTAAATTGGTGTCTCTTTTAGTCTCCAGTATCCTAGAGTAGCTAGAAGTAAGAACCTAAAATTGTAGAATTGTAAACCAAGTCAAATTCTGAAACATGTTCTACAACTAATTGTGATGCTGTGCTTTGAAATTTATTTCTTTTTTGTACATATCTTATTTTTCACAAAAAAGAAGGATTGTGATGATAAAAAATATTCAAGCTTTCTAGTCACCTATATTCTGGAGGAAAAATGTGAGAAGATCACATGGTAGCTCATGACAAACACTGGGTTATGTCTTGTAACTACTTGTGGAAGTGTGCTTTGAAAATTATTGTTTTTTTATTTGTTTTGTATATATGTTATACTATAAAATAAAATAGTTAAAAATAGACTGTGGATCTGTCAGAATGTAAATATTAAATGTGTCTGGTTATAAGAATTTTTCAAATTTTAGTAACTAAATTTTCTAGAATATATCATGTGGTCCAGAATTTTGCTCCTTGCCATATTCTTTTTGCTCTGCCATGGTTATCCTTCCATATTTTGTCCCTCAGTGAATGCTAATCTATCCTTGAAAACCAATAATAGGAAATTTTAGGTTGGTACAACCTGATGTTTTGCATTTCAAAATGCTGCTGTATCTAGGAAATGTGATGCATTACATTGAAATATTCCAAATTTTAAATTATAAATATGTAATATACAAAACTGATTAGAAAAATAAATATAAATGTGTCTAAACTTAATCATTATAAATCATTGTTTCACCCAGTAGAGATTGTTACCCAGACTCTTTCCTTAAGCTTAAAGCTTTTTACAATCTATCTATATCTATATCTATCTATCTATCTATCTATCTATCTATCTATCTATCTATCTATCTATCTATCTACTATCTATCCATCATTTATCATATATTTCATCTGCATCATACAGATGTTATACTTTTGCCCTTGATTTTTTAATTTGATGGGGAAATTATATTTCTAGAAACTCATAGTCCTGGTGTGGTCCTCCTGGTAGTGCAATGCATATGAGATTGGGGGGAGCTCTTGGCTGTGCTAAGGTGGAGAACTCCTGGAAGCTGGTCCCATGCAGTTTGTCTCTTGCCCAAAGTTATGAGCTGGGCCCTCACTGGAGAAAAAACCTGGGTTCCCCAAAACAAGTGAACAGAGCTGGGGCCCTGTAAGCAGGTAAGGAAATCCCAAGGCAGGTCCTGGGTGTGGAGGCCAGAGGGCATGGGTTGTCAAGGAAACAGATCAGACCATCTCAGGGGGCATTACTCCTCCCTCACTTGCACAGCTCACATCATCCTGCTTGGCCCCAGAGGATAGCTGGTTAACCAAAGATGGGTAAGATTCCTCAGGGAAGGAACAACCTAAGACATGCACAGTTGCAAAGCGTCCATCAGGATAGAAGTTTTGGCCAATAGAGCTGGGGCACAGCCCCTCACTCCCCCAGCTTTGCAGGAGACTAAACCCTGCATGACTACATTGTTTCCAATGCCCAATTCAGATCAGGACATACCAACACCTTCAACAAGAAAAGGAAAAGATATAGGTGATGCTATTGCCCACTGGCATGGGCAAGCATCAAAGGGGGGAATGTAGCAGACAACCCCTGTTTGTTAAAGTCACTTCCTATTGCAGCAGGCAGACCCCTGTTTACTTGGGCCATTCCCTGTTTGAAAAATATCCCAGGGCCTGAGTACAGTCAATAGGTAGAGTAAGAGGAGCCCTTGTGAAGCCCCCTCCTCCCTAACCACTCACCTGCTTCTGAAAACCCAGCTTCACATCCTTTCTGATTTAAACCAGCCAATCATTTCCTTCCAACACCACTAGTTGCCATATTAAGCGTACCTTGTCTTTAATGTGCCATCCTATCTATAAAAACCAATGTTAACCTTTGTTCAGGGCTCAGACTTTCAGAGGCTACTCAGCTGAGCTCTATAGCCATAGATAAATAAAAACCTACTTCCTGAAACTTTGGAGCCTTGTCCATGGTTTGTTCTGTTTCCACATAACATTCCTGGAGGCTTGCAGCCTTGTCCCTTGTTTCAGGCTACAGTGTGACTCTCATGTAATGACAATTTTGGGATTTTTTTTAACAAAGTGACAATCTAAGTATCTTCAATTCTGATAAGGAAAGAAAGATAGATATAAGATAAAGGGAGCATTAAGGAAAATATGGTGAAATGTATAGATTGCTATCTGATGTAAATTTATACTTAACAAAGGTAACAATTCTTATTCTGAATCAGAGGAATTAGACCCTACATTTATAAAAGCTGATCCTGAAGAAGAAAAAATTAGAAGACAAAACATATTTAAGATGTGCATTCTACCCAAAATGATTTATAGATTTAGTGCAATACCAATTAAAATCCCAACAACTTATTTTGCAGAAAGATAAACCAAATATCAAATGGATTTGGAAAGCCAGTGTATGCAAAATAACTAAAAACGGTAGGGGCACAAGGGCATAGACCAGTTAGGTATTTATTACAATACCCTTGTCTAAAACAATGGTGTTTGGAACCAGATGGTAGCAGAGGAAATGTTGAGAAGTGGTCAGAGTCAGGATATGTTATGAAGGTAAGTATGCTCTGATTTCCTGGGAAACCGAAGAGATTATAGGAAGGAAAGAAGTCAGATAATGTCAAATTTTAGTCTTCAGAAACTGAAAGGATAGAATTTTATTAACTGATAAGGGGAATGAGCAGATAGATTCATTTTTGAAAGTGAATAGTCAGAATTCAGATTTAAACATGCCAAATTTGATATATTTATTACATAACATAGAAAAATTAAGGATTTTCTAGTTGTGGAATTTTAAACCTGAGGATCATAATCAGGATTCCATGGGCAGATTCTGGGCATTTGTGAACCTTCTACAACTTTGGGTGTTTATATAGGTGTGCATTTTTGTGGGAGGACTTTTGCATTTATAAAGTTCTTAAAGAAGTCCATGATTCCAAATAGTTCAGAGACATTAAATATGTGATCATAAAGTACATTCTCTAATTTGTTTGTGTGGTTGCTGAATATTATCTCCCATTGAGCAGGCCACCTTTTTACATTCTTGACAAAGTGCTTTGATGCACAAATATATTCAATTTCAAGGAGATCCCATTTATCTAGACCTTCTTTCATTGCTTGCACTTTGGGGGTAAGGTCTAGGAAACCACCTCCTACCACAAGATGTTTAAGATATTTCTCTACATTTTCTTCTAAGAGTTTTATGGTCTTAGCTCTAATGTTTATATCTTTGAACCATTATGAGTTAATTTTTATATATGGTGTGAGATAGAGGTCCTCTTTCATTCTTTTGGAAATGGAGGCCCAGTTCTCCAAACACTATTTCTCAAGGAGGCTGTTCTATCCCAGTTTTGGGGACTTGGCCACTTTGTCAAAAATCAATTGTCTCTAGATTAAATGGTCTGTCCCTGAACTCTCTTCAATTCTATTGGTCAGAATAGCTACCTTTATGCCAGTACCATGCTGTTTTGACCACTGTAATATGTAACATGCTTTAAAGTCAAGTAGCATGAGACCTCCAACATCATCTTTCAAACTCAAGAATTTTTAGTTATTTGGTATACACTGGCCTTCCAAATGCATTTGATTTTTGTTTTTTCTACTTCTGCAAAGTAAGTTGTTGGGATTTTAACTGGTATTGCACTGAATCTATAAATCATTTTGGGTAGAATTTACATCTTAACTATATTTTGTCTTCTAATCTATCAGCATAGTATGTCCTTTCATTTATTTAAGTCTTCATTGATGTCTTTTAGTAAAGTTTTGTAGTTTCCTTTGTAAAGGTCTTTCATGTTCTTGGTGAAATGTATTTCTATATGTTAATTTCTTTTAGTTGCTATGGTAAATGGATTTTTTTTCTTGATTTCCTCCTCACATTGCTCATTACTAGTGTATAGAAACACTACTAATTTTTGTATGCTGATCTTCTATCCAGCCACTTTGCTGAACTTGTTTATTAACGCTTATCACTTTACTGGAGATTTTTCAGGATTTTCTACATATGGGATCATGTCATCGGCAAACAGTGAAAGTTTTACTTCTTTTCCCATTTGGATGACTTTTATTTCTTTGTTGAACTTAATTTCTCTAGCTAGAATTTCATGCACAATACTGAATAACAGTGATGACATTGGGCATTCTTGTCTTTTTCCAGATCAGAGGAGAGCTTTCAGTCTATTCGCATTGAGTACAATTCCGGTTGTGGACTTTTATTATATTCATTATGCTGTGGAAGTTACTTCTATTCCTATCCTTTGAAGTGTTTTCACCAAGAAAGGATGTGGAATTTTGTCAAGTGCCTTTTCACATCAATCAAGGCAATCATGAGGTTGTTTTCCTTTGATTTGTTGGTGTGATATATTACATTAGTTGATTTTCTTGTGTTGAACCACCCTTGCATAATTGAATAAAACCCACTTGTCCTGGTGTATAATTCTTTTAATGAGCTTTTGAATTTGATTTGAAATATTTTGTTCAAGATTTTTTAATCTATTTTCATTAGAGATATTGTTCTGTAATTTATTTTCTTGTAGTATTTTTGTCTGGCTCTGAGGTTAGGGTCATGTTGGTTTCATAGAATGAGTTATGTAGCTACTCTCTTCGTCAATATTTTTTGACAGTTTGAGCAGGATTGTAATATTTCTTCCTTGAATGCTTGGAGAATTCACATGTGAATTCCTATGATCCTTGATATTTATTTCCTGTGTGGTTTTTATGACTGATTCAATCTCATTATTGTGATTGGTTTTTGATGTCTTTCATGCTTGAGTCAATGTTGGTTATTCAAGTGTTTCTAGGAAGTTGTCCATTTCACCTAAATTGTCTAGTTTGTTAGTATATACTTGGTCATAGTATCCTCTCATTATCTCATTTATTTCTTGGAGTCAGTAATAATGTCCTTCTTCTCATTTCAGAGTTTACTTATTTGCATCCTCTCTCTTTTTTTCTTTGTCACTGTAGTTAAGAGTTCATTGCTTTAATTGATTTCCTCAAAGAGTCAATTTCTGTTCTGTTGACTTAATTTTTTTATTTTCTCTATTTCATTTATTTCTGCTCTAAATCTTCATTATCTGTTTCCTTCTATTTGCTTTGGAGTTAGTTTGCTGTTCTCTTTCTAGTTCCTCTAGGCAAGAAGTTAAATCTTTGATTTTTGCTCTTTATTCCTTTTAACATAGGCATTTAGGGCAGTAAATTTCCCTCTCAGCACTACCTTCGCTGTTTCCCATAAGTTTTGATTTGCTGTGTTCTATTTTCATTTGCATTGAGATATTTACTGATTTCTCTTGTAACTTATTTCTTGAGGCACTGGTTGTTTATGAGCGTGTTGTTTAACCTCTATATATTTGTGAATTGCTCAGCCTTCTACATGCTATTGATTTTCAGATTCATTCCATAATGATGTAAGAAAGTGTTTTGTATAATTTTAAACTTGTTAAATTTATCCTATACAATGATCCATGGGTACTTGAAAAAATTTATGTACTGATGCTGTGAATAGTGTTGTTCTGTAAATGTTAAGTCTAGATCATTTATTATGTTATTGAAGATCATTGTTTCCTTATTCCTCTCCTTTCCAAATGTTCTATCAATTGGTGAGAATTGTGTATTGAAGTTTCCAACTATTGTTGTAGGGATATTTATTTCTCTCCTTTGTTGCCACTATTTGCCTCATGTATTTAGGGGCACTCTGGCTTAATACATCAATATTTATGATTGTTATTTCTCATTGATGGGTTGTACTTTTTTATTATTACATTGTGCCCTTCTTTGTCTCTTTGAACTGCTTCATATTTGAAGTCAATTTTCCTGATATCAGTATGGCCACCCTCCACTCTTTTCTGGTTGTTGTCTGAATGGAATTTTCAGCCTTTCACTTCCAAATTATTTTTGTCTCTGTGTCCAAAATGAGTCTCTGTAGACAGTGAATCCATGGATTTTTTTTTACCCATTCTGCAAGTCTATGACTTTTTATTGAGGAGTTCAATCCATTAACATTCTATGTTATTACTGTAAAGGCAGTACTTTCTTTAACCATTTTGTCCTGTGAATTTTGTGTCATATCTTTTTCTTTTACCTCTCTTTTTCACCCTTTTAGCTACCTTTACACTCTACTACAACCAAATCTCTCTCTCCTGTCTTTTCCTATCAGCCTGTAGTGCTCCCTTTAGTATTTCTTGTAGTTCAAGACTTGTTCATAAACTCTCAGTGCCTGTTTAGCTGTAAATATTTTAACTCATCCTCATTTTTAAGGACAGTTTTGCCAGATATAGAATTCCTGGTTGGCAGTTTTTCTCTTTCAGTATCTTCAACATATAATATCTGCCTTCTTGTCTTCATGGTTTCTGCTGTGATATCTGCACTTAGTCTTATCAAGCTTCCTTTGTATGTGATGAATCATTTTTCTCTTGCTGTGTTCAGAGTTCTCTTCAGCTTTGGGATTTGACAATCTGACTAATAAGCATTCTAGGTTAGGTCTATTTGAATCTATTCTGTTTGGGGTAGCTTGTGCTTCTTGATATGTAAATAGATGTCTTTCATAGAAGTTGGTAAATTTTTCATGATTATTTCCTGAATTATTCTTTCTGACCCTTTCCACAACTCTTCTACTTCTGGGATATCCTTCCCATGTGTGAGTTTTATGTTGTCATTCAATTCCTTCAAACCCTGCTCAACTTTTCCCATATTTTCCTTATATGTTCTTCAGTGTGTAAGAGTCACTTCATTATTCCTTTCTTCTGCCTCTTCAAATCTGCTGCTGTATGTCTCCATTCTGTTTTTCATCCTTTCTATTGTGCCTTTTTTCCCCATGAGTTCTCCATTTGCTTTTCCAAGTTTTTGTTTCTTCCTTATGTTCTCCATTTCTTTGCTAAATTTTTCATCAACCCATACAATTGATTGGATGATTTGTTTGGAAGTCTTTAATTTGCTGTTTCAGCTCCTGTTTCTCATTTAAAGTGTTAGTTTGTACCTTTGACAGGGCTATATCTTGTGCTTCCTAGCATGACTTGTGAATTTTTTGCTGATGTCTACCTATCTGATTTTCTTGATTAATTTAATCTAGAGGTCATTTTCTCCCTTTTGCTTAAGGTTTTCTTGTTAGTTGGCTTTGTATTATAAGTATCTTTTGACGTTTGGTTCAACTTATATAGACTCTTAGCATAGTTTCTGTTTATCTGATCAGAAATTTTTCAGCTCTTATTTTTGTGATTTTTGCCCTGCATATACGGAATTTTTGTTTTTTGTTTTGTTTTGTTTTAGGTTACCCTTTTTCTGCAGTTGTTTTACTTGGGAAACAAGCTTTCTCTGCCCTCTTCCTATTTAGGGAGTGTTCTGCTCTATTTGTTTCTTATTTGCCTCTCTATATTTTAAATATTTATTTGTAACATTTACATGCTGTGCTGATTCTGAGAGGAGGATCTTGCTGAAGAGCTACCCCAGTCAGGTTTTTCTAGACAAGTCCACGACACACACTGGTGGTGTAGCTTAGTATCAAAGTTCTCTGGGTATGAGACCAGAAGGGGGTTAGTCTTTCCTTGTGAATATTCCTGATTCTGTTTTCTTCCTGTCTTGTCTGGCAAATAGCTGTTGGAATCTGAGTTCTATAAATAATAACCATTGCCTCTGCTGGGCCTTACCCTCTTATTTTGTTGAGGAGAAGCTGTTCTTTACAGGCAGGACAAATAACAGGACTGTCATACAACTCCACTTCCACCCCTACTAGAGCATGTTTGTGACAGGCATAGCTTGAAATTGTTGCTATAATCCCAGCTGCTTGAGCCTAAGTGCTCTAAATGAAATCTGGCACATGTTCTGGGCCTTATCCTTACCCCTGCTTTTCTTGGGTGCCAAGCACACTTCAGGGATCTTCTCCACCTAATAAGTTACTTTGTCTCTTAGTCAATCCTACTTCTTCCCTTGCCTGGGGCAAAGCTGAAAATAAAGAATACCAACTTCTCTGTGTAATAGGCTGCTTTTAAAAAAATCTGTTCTCAGGGATGTCCCCAGCCCCCTGGGTTTGCCTGTCAAGAACCAGAATTAGAACCTGGGTCTATGTGTCCCTTTTCATGGGGCAAAGCCCTTTTCCCTTTTCTAGCAATCTGAGCTAAGCCAAATCCAGAAGCCTCTGGGGTTTTTGTTTGTTTGTTTGTTTGCTTGTTTTCCATGGTGCCTGTTTCATTTCTGCTTGGAGTGTGGTTAAAATAGAACTCCTAATTTCTTTCTCATATACACTGCAAATTTATCTGGGCTTGGAGCTGGTATTCAGCAGTTCAAATTCATTAACCAGATCCATAATTGGAGCCTGGATGAGCTCCCCTCACCTTGCTCCTAGTACAGAGGGCTTCTGTTTTCCACCAGAGAGTGACTCCAAGTCATCCTGCCATGCCAGTGGGGACACGGTACCAAACTCCACAGCATGGAAGTCACAGGCCACAGGGAATAGAGCTGGGTCCCATCTTCCTTTTCCTCTGCAATAATGGCCACAACTCATGGTCCACTGACTTGTGACCCTTTCCCTTCCCCCCTCTCCCTACTGCAACACATAATGCCTCTTGTCAAATGTTGCCTGGGGCAATGCCTGGGGCCAGAAACCACATCAAAGAATGTTATGACTCCATCATCAATAAGGAGCAAATAGGTCAAGACAGGTACAAAGAAGAAGGAAGCAAAAGTACTAACCAATGGCAATCAGATGAGTTACCAGATGCAGAATTCAGGACCAATAAGGGATGGCAAACCTCAGAGTATAAAAGGAGAAACACATCACAATGCAGGTGGACATCTTC
>PVIY010024653.1:0-37741 GCA_004026745.1 Myrmecophaga tridactyla
GATGCAAATGTTCTAAGAAATGATGAATATGCAACTATGTGATAATATTAAGAATTACTGATTGTATATGTAGAATGGAATGATATTTTAATGTTCTTTTGTTAAGTTTTTTAATTAATAAAAAAGTTTATAAAAAAAAAAGAGTAAAAGGAGCAATTCATTGTCAAGTATCAGAATTTTTCCTAACTTGGAAGGCAGGTAGAAGGAGAAAGAAGAAAGTGGGACAGGAGGGTGAATATTAAACCAAGGCTGGGGATATGGTCAGTACACATGTGTGGGGGGAAGATTCATGAGAGGCTTCAGGCACCTAAGACAAATGTGACAGACCTCTTGGTTTTATATGGCTCAACACAGTTTATATTCAATCAACCTGGACAAGAAAGCTGCAGATAGAACTTCTAAGCCTATGACTTTGTATTACATGACTTATGAGTTCTGCTTGATTTATAACAGCACCTTTGTTCCAAAGGAGCTTCATTTCAAGGGGTTCATTAATTATCATGCCTGCCTTTAAAAACCAGCAGATTCTGCTTTTCCCACCCCCAACCAAAATCCCATCACCACTTCATTTTCATTTTGACTCAAGAAAAACAGCTACCCTTGAGGGAATAAGGACTGCTTCACCCCCAACTGTATGGCACCATTATCTAAGCAAGAGTTTCATGCTCTACCTACATTTTTCATCAATAGCCGGAATCCTCATGGTAGCCTTTGGAGACTCCCCAACAGAATTATAAGAAATTGCAGATACACAATAGCTTTCACCTCCCAGATGTAGTTCAAGCTGCTGGTGAGTTGTATTCACTGTCTCTGTGAGATTAGTGTTGTTTTCTGGAAAGTACCTTATGTAGTAGCCAAGTGCTTTACCCAACACCGGAACTCCTCTTGCCTCCTGAATCCAAAGGAAACAAAATTTACTGCCAACAACAAAAAAAGAAAGACACTGAGACAGTGACAAATGATGGTGGTGGGGTGGGGAGAGGGGAAATGTGATGTAATTATTAGGTGCTAAACCATAAGCAGGAAATTAATTCTTCAGGAATGAATAACATACCTTGTGGTGTACTATTAAATTTTCAAGTGCCAAATTTGCTAAATCGTACCTTGGAATTAGCCCTTAACATAAGTCTAATTCCATGGAGTCAAACTAGGAGTGGCCAAACCAAGGTAAGCAAGCCATCTCGATTTCCTTTTGGTTGTGCTTCACTCTCCATCCCACATGGGCAGAGGGTCTACACTAAAAGGCAGAAGCATTCCCTCTGAGCCAAATCCAAGTCTAGTCTGGCTCTGGATCTGGATCAGGAGGGTACTTCGGCCCTTGCTTTTCATCTACACACTTTCCCCTCTGAGGAGGGAACCAGCTGAGGCTCAGGAGAACCCTCAGACATGAAGCAAGAAAGCCCTACCTACCCCTGAACCAGGCATCCCTAAACATCCCAACTAAGAGAACAAAAGCATTCAAGGCTTCCCTAAAAGTCACAGACCCTCACTGAGAAGCCTACATGGCCTCAGGTGCTCCAAGCCAAATTCTTACTATCAGCCCAGTGGCCTCAGGTGCTCCAAGCTAAACTCTTACTATCAGCCCACTGACAAAATGTTTTGCCTAGGGACCACCATGATGAAATTTCAAATATGGAATTATAGAGCTTTCTAGTTACTCACTTTCTGTTACTGATTACACATATTCGTGGTCAGACTGGACTTTAGAAGTCACATAATTCATTGCCTTCCCAACTCAGCAATTTCCCTTAGAGCAACTCTGACATAAAGGGTTACCTAAGGACAGCTAGAACTTTCATGGTAACTAGGAGTCTTTTATCTCTCAAGTTTGCCCTTTCTATTTGTTTAATAATTTTAATGAGACATAATTCACACCATAAAGTTCACCCTTCTAATGCAACCATTATCACTATCTGATTTTAAAACATATGAGTCCATTAGTCTAACCAGTTCTAATTCTTAGAAAACTCTCATTTTCAGCAAAAGGAAGACAGCTCATTGGAAAAGAGGGAGCAGGAGGCGGGCATAGAAGTCCATCTCACCTACTTTACAGCTGACTTACTCAATGCTTACCTTCTGCCTTGTAACTAAGATCACATGTGTATATGTGTCATCATTTTCTTTCTTTCTTAAAAAATGTGTTGATAGAGTCATTTGTTTTCTATACTTGATAAGTAAGAAAGAAACCACAACCACTGAGATTGATTCTCGAAAAATTCCTAACACCATTGTTTTGCTTTATTTCCTTTGCCTGAGGCCTCTGCAACCTGAAAGTGCCCCACAAGCCTCGGGGTATGAAGGGAGAGAGGCAAATATAGGGGGATGAACCCATCCTGAAATAATTAGGATTGGAATGCAACTTGTCAAAGTGGGGGCGATTTCTCCATGTTCCAAAGGCTTTTAAAATTGTCTGGACTTTAGCAAGTACAGCAAGATGAGTATTAACCTAAATATTTGGAGACATGCACTTAAAAGTTTTGGCATTTCACTCCTTTTCTCCTTTTCTATTTCCCCCCAATTTTTCTAATCTTCTCTTCTGTTTTTTTTCCATTCCTATTTATTCCTCTTCCCTCTCATTTCTTCTGTCCTCCCTCCACTCTCTCTTAACTCCTTTTCCTCCCTTTTACTCTTCTCTGTAGTAACCACTTGCCTTCTTCGTTCCTCACTCTCAGTCATCTATCCTAAGAAAAACCTTTTGGACCCTCTTCTTCCTTGCCCCCTACTCTGTACTCAAAAGCACATATGTGCAATATATGTTTATAATGAACTTGAGGACACACCAGTGAGCTGATCCCAATTCAGTGCTCTTCTCAGACTTAGAGGTGGAGCTACAGAATTTCATGTTGACTTTTAGTAGAGGTCAGCCAGTGATGGTTTCCTTGAGAAGGTCAAGGTGCCTATTACACTCACGTTTTGTACTTGTTCCAAATGTTAATGTTTCATACCATGGAAGAGGGAGGTTAGGGCCTGTAATGCACAGTTGGGACATTGGAGAGATGACATATGGGGCTTTTAGGTTGAGCAACCATTGTGATATTTAAGGTATCATGGAGCCTGTGCTGGTTTGAAATTGTTATGTACCACAGAAAAGCCATGTTCTTTTTCCTACTCCAATCTTGTAGGGGCAGATCTATTATTTAGAGTAGAACCTTTGATTAGGTTGTTTCCATGGAGATGTGATATACTCACAATTGAGTGTGTCCTTTTAATTAGATGGAGATGTGACTCCACCCATTCAAGGTGGGTCTTGATTAATTTACTGGAGTCCTTAAAAGAGCTTACATAGAGAGAGACAGATCAGGGCTGACATAGACACAGACATTTGGACTCTCTTGGAGTGCTGACAGAGATGCTTGGACAGCCAATACAGAGAAGGCTCAGACACAGATGTTTGGAAATGCAGAAGCCCCAGGAGATGCCAGGAGCTGAGAGAGCTGACAGAAGCTATACAGGAACCAGAGTCCAGCAGGTGTCACCATGTGCCTTTCCATGAGATGCTAAGCAAGCCAGAACCTGGAGAAAGCAAAAGGAAGCTAAGAGATGAAATCCAGAGTTTGCCCCAAGCAGCTGTCAGGACCCACAGATGCTTAGAAAGGGAGCCACTGCAATCAGAAGCTGGCAACACCAGAACTGGGAACAAGGACCAGCAGATGCCAGCCATGTGCCTTCCCATGTGACAGTCATTGGCCTTTTACTGGAGTCAGGGTATCTTTCTCTGGGTGCCTTAATTTGGACATTTTTAAGGCCTTTGAACTGTAAACTTATAACTTAATAAATCCCCTTTATAACAGCTGATCCCTTTCTGGTATTTTACATTCTGGCAGCATTAGCAAACTAAAACGGAGCCCTAAAAGAAAGGAAATGCAGTAGGTAAAATTTCAAGTTTCACACTTCTTAGAGGTAAAAGGGACCAGGGGTTTCTAAACAGGGGGGAACAAATAACCCAGAGGGAGGTCACCTTCCACAGCAACAGCACTTGTCTTCTTCCATCTGCTTCAGCTGGTTTCAGGACTCTCCACAGATCCAGGACACATGGAGCTGTAAGGAACAAGCATGAGGGGCTCAACTTAGACAAAAGGGAATTACAACGGGAAAAGTCAGCTGGGCTACTTGTTTAGAAAATGAAGTTGGGAAGTATTTGTTTGCGGGCACCAGTAGGAGTAAGGTGGAGGGTGGGGGATGGCAATATTAGAATGACCAATGATGTAGGCATTCTGTGATCAAAGGACTGGAATCAACCAAAGGTAAAAAGTTAAATTGCTTTTGGGTGATGACTTCATGTAAAGTAGAGGAAAAGTACAATAAACGTCATGCAATATAATTTATCACACAAATCTGGATTGCAACTTGACCATCTCACATCTTCTAAGATAGAACTTCTATATACATTAAAACTAGAAATGACACAGCTGGTTGATAAGGAGATATATGTAAAATTTATACCACATCTACTTGCAAAAAGGATGAGACTACATACTTACAATGTTATAAAATATAAGAAAAAAAATAAGAAAAGAATAGAGCAATATCACCACTGGGTCCCTTCCTAAGCTCCAAATTTAATGCTGAACCTCCTGGCAGCAAAAAATATGCATAAGTTGCATATTTTTCACAGCATGATAAAAAAGAAACATAAAAATTCATATAAAGGGGCAACTATCATAAAGAACACTGAGCAACTCAAAAGCCAATGTCTGACATCCCAGTTGAACAAAAGTGCAAAAATATCCATTTGTACATTTTTAATGGTTGTCTTCTACAAAAAACAAACAGTGTAATGTTAAATCTTGACTCATGCTTTTCTCCAGTGAACTAAGACAACATAGTACAAGTGTGTTGCCTTCTTACTATCTAACCATATAGGGATAAAGCTTACAAAAACAGGAAGACTTTATGTTTAACTTGACCTCTGGACAATAGCTCTCAAATATCACATCTCAAGCAAATTTAAGCTAGTGGTATGTCACAGAAGATTATAGTTGAATGCTCTGAAGTGCACCTGGCATGTCAAAATTTTGAGTTCCTGATTTAACCATGACAGGAAAGCAGGCAGAGTTCTGTCCAGAATGTTAGTGGCCTGAAATTTGGAGAAAGAGAAGAAATGTCCCTAACTGAAGCTGCAGACACTGTACTTTGAATCTGAATTCTTAAGGAGTCCACATGGCTCTGCTAGGGATAATGTGATTTTGGTCTGCAAGGAATGAGCAAGATCTAAACTATTTTAGTAATACAAATTGTCTTCACACAATTGAATGTTTTAAAGTGAAATTACTGAACCCCAGCTAAAGAAAACACTGGAATGAAGAAAAATGTGTCAATGGACAATTAGGTCAGTAATTTTTATTATTTTAATAGAGAATCACATTTCTACAGCCACTTTTGCAGAAGCCAAAGTATGAGTAACACAGTCTGGCTGTTAGCCCCACAGTTTCTTATTGAGATACATTATAATTCCATTTAAATTGCCCATGAAGAGACTGGACATTTCTGTTTTTACATATGGCTTCATCTGAATTCCACTGAGATGTTGTCTTAAAAACTCTACCAAGAGTATTCTGATTTCCCAAAGGCCTTAAGTGAATCAGAAGATAGAACAGCCAGTACTCAAGTTTCTAGACATGAAGCAAATACGCTGGTTTCAACCTCTCTACAAGTCAATGGGAGTTCCCTGCAAGCAACTCCCAGAAGACAGCCTTAGCCCAGTGCCACAAAGTTGTTAGACCTTCAAATATAGCCACAGATTTAGAAAGACCCATACTCTATCTCTACTTACAAAATCTCTCTGTTCTAGTTATGTGGATGGTCCGACTCAAAGGTAATAGTATTGAGAATAAGGAAAAAAAATCTAAAGGCAAAGTAGGCATTTCAATCCAGTCCCAAATAATTATCTCAAGGATAGATATAGGCAAAATACACTGATTATTAACCAACCATCCCTATCACTTGATCAGAAATATGAGTGAAATTCTCCTTAGATTTATCCCACAGGCAGCGGGGTTTTATTCATTAGTGGCGATGAATGAGTTTATTCAGGTATTTTCTTCTTTCACTGAAGCCACTATTTCCTACAGATGTAATCCAAGGAGAAACAGTCCTCCCTATATAGATTTCCCACAGTTTTAGCTTTTAGTAAAATCACTGCCACATTACATGTAAATTTTCTATGATTATTACAGTTAACCCTCCATTATCCATGCACTGATTCTGATTTTGCAGTTTAACCAATAAGGAAAAAATGTCTGTACTTGTGAAAGAACAAAATCATACTTTTCCAACTCAGCCAAAATACCTATATATTCAAAGGTCTTGATTGTTTGGATTGCTACAAGTATAACTTGATATATTGTTTCTATTGCAGTATGGAAACACAACAACTACCCAAGCAGATACATACTGGTGGCTTTGCTAAAGACCAACAAAAATAATGGCTAACTTTTATCAAGTGTCACTGTGCTATGCGTTTTACCTGAATTACCTCATTCAATCCCCACAACAGTATAATTAGGCACATTATTATCTCCATTTCTGAAGCCAGAGAAGTTAAGCAACTGATCATTGTCACAAGTTTTTAAGTGATACAGCAAATGTGAATCTAATTCTGCTTGTACTTATATGTTTAAATGTGGATAAGTAACCCAACAAATAATATGTTAGAATCAGAAAGAAAATAGTAACACTTAATATTAAATTTAGAATAAAAATTGTCAAACAATTGGAAAAGATTTGAGGTTATATATATTAAACAACTGGCATTTCACTGTGAAATAGGGAAACAAATGACTTATGAGTTGGAAAAGGAATAAGGATTTGTGAGAGGAAACTGTTTTCGTCAGTTTCCTCTGGGATATTGATGAAACAATGGGGGTGGGAAGTGAAGGTTCTCCAGTGGTGACTTTGGTAAATAAGTGTTGATTTGATTTATTAACAAAAGGCACAGAGAGCACCAGCATCTAGTGTGTTACTAATCTTAACCAAGCTAGTGGAAATAAATCAGTTGAAATGATAAATCTTGTTTCTGGCAGGAAAACAAGTTGATGGAACTGACATTAGAAAGTGGCTGGACGCCCTAATAAACAAGTGAGGCTTTGAGATGCTGAGCCAAAATGGCACCAGGAGGTCACTGGAGAAAAGAGTAACAGCCACAGGGAGGAAAGGAGCTGGGTAAAACAAGACCACACCCATGTGGCTCTTATCCATAATGCCTGCTGGAGGGAGTTGCAATGGAAGAGGACAATTTAATCAGTGATGTTACATAGGTTTCATTTTAATAATTAAAAATGGAAGCCTGAGCTAAGACATAAACAAATGGTGGTTTCAACAGATTATAACTGTTGGGCCACTTTTCACTGTTCAATTTACGTGTTGCTTGATATTGCTAAACTATTATATTTGGATTCACTGGAAACTTATAGGTGATGTCTGTAGAACATAAATATTTTCAAAACTATGTAATACTAACCCAAAGTTTATTAAATCCACACCTTGACAAGTTTTGTTTTAATGATGCATGCATTTTCATTCATTTAAAACTTACATATTCCCATCTTGGTTTACCAGAACTACAATCACAAGTACCAAAAACTGGTTTTGGCTTAGCAATAGGAGCATGTTGTCTCACAATTTCAGAGGCTAGAAGGCATGCTTCCTTTTGAGGTCAATAGCATTCCTTGCCTTAATCCTTGGGGTTCTTTGATCCTTGAATTCCTGACTCAGGTCACATGTAAAATTCTCTCCTTTCTTCTCTTCCAGATACCTGTTGACTTCCAGCTTCTGACTCCTTCCTGTGACTTTTTCTTTATAAGGTCTCTAGTAATCCACACTAAGACCCATCCTCATTAATTTGGGCCACCTCTTAACTAAAAATAACATCTTCAAGAGGTCTTATTTACAATAAGAATAGAAAATGCAGATTGAGATTAAACATATTTTTTTCTGGGGTACATAACTCAATCTACCACAACTATTTACCTCGTGTGAGGCACTGTTCTAAGCAACTAAACACATAATGATTTGGAATTTTCTGTGACTTTTTCCTGTGCTATTCACAGGTTTAGAAGGTGACTGAGTGGCATGGAAGAACAGAATATTATGGGAAAAAGGGACTTTGGAGGCCATCTAACCCAATTTCCCATCTGCTGTTCTTAAATCACACCCACGAAGGGGTGGTCAAGATGAGGCATAACCACCTCCAGTGAGAGGTTCAGGTAAATCTCAGGGATACAAAGTTCAGGTGACATGAGGTTCATTCCAGCCATCTAATGCATATGGGTGAACACACTACACATCTTTAATATCAACTTGGTGTAATGGAAAACTCAACCAGGATCCAAAGAAATAAATTGTTACTATAGGGATCAGACAGCATAGAAATTGACCCGAGATTTCACCTGAGACCAGTATGGGACTTTGCTATGAGGCTGATAAGAAGGCTCTGAAATTATGGCCATGGGGAATTCATGGTCTTAAATCCAAATATCTTGTAAGATTTGTTTATAAACAGACAAGGTTAAAGCCTGAGAGGAAGGTTAGAAGGGTTAATATTTTTGCATTTATTTTCAATATTTCAGAAAAATGTGTGGGCAATCACCAAGTAGTCATCTAATTAGACATCCATTATTGTGTTAGGCTGAAAAATGGCCCCCAAAGATATCTAGATCCTAATTCCTGGAAACTGTGAACCCTTATATGGAAAAAGGGACTTTGCAGAAGTGATCAAATTAAGGATCCTGAGATAGAGGAGGGTAGGCTTACTACTGTGGGCTTGGATGGGTACAGTGACTGCCCTGTGCAGAGGGAATGTACAGACACTTCAGGCCCTGGAACTGTGGGATCCCATGACCCCAAAGTCCAGCACTTGACAAAAACCACAAAGGTGAAACCCCTAACTCAGAGCATGCAGAAGAGGAATTGTGAGAGATCAGCCTGCCTTGTTCCTCAGTTGTTCCCATTTCTTCTTGGCTCCAGTCACTCCAGAACCTTGATTCCTCAGCAGCACATCGCAGAGCTAAGACATATTCTGTAAAGTCCTGCAGCCCTGTGAGGTTATGTGCCTGATTTTCACTGTTGTCATTTCTGGTGAAGTTGACTTCCATCTAAAAGACAGGACAACTCTGAGCTGAAAAGGAGAAGCACAGGTTATTTCTCCACTTTTCCTTTGACACTCTCCTCCCCCCGCTGCCCCTGCCAACCCTCTTCTACCTTTTCAGAGCCAGTGACATTGTATCTCAAAAATTTAAATATATATTTTCTATAAATAAACCTCCATACATTCCTCAGTGCAATTCAAGCCTAAGTTATGTAACTCATGCCATGACTCACCATCTCTCTTCCCATTTTGTGTTCTCTAAGCACATGGGAGCAGAGATTTATGCCTCTACAACTGGATCTGAGCAAACAGATCCTTGCTGCTTGCTGTTCTGGAAGATGCAAGGCAAAAAGCCCTGTGACCAGGGATAATTGGGACCAGGGCTTAAACTCTAGAGGTTACTTCAAGACCTAGAGATACCTCTTCATGAACAGCAGATGGCAGAGACCTTAGCAGCATCAAGTTCAACCCTTAAGTCATGGATGAGACCCAGAAAAGTTAAGTGACTGTGGATGATCTCAGCATTTGTTATTGACAGAACTATGGTTAAAACAAAGATTTCCTCACTCTTATGCCCTTTCCATTTCAGCCACATCTTCACTTCGAACTGTGCGTCTTTTAGTGATCAGGCAAGCTCCTACAAGACTTAGCAACCTGGATGCAAATTAATTTTGACACTCTCTTGAGAGTGAATGTGGAGGTGGCAAATAAATCACTTCTCCTGCCTAGACCTCAACTTTTTCATCAGTAAAATGTGGGAGTTACACTAGATAATTTCTAAAGTTCCTTCAGACCCAACCCTCAAAGAAAGACTAAAAATTCAGTTACTCCTTTCTGACTCCAGTCATCGGTACTGCAACATAAACTTTTGGCTGTCTGTTTAAAAAACTTATCTTGAGTTGATTAATAAAAATAACTATTAATAGTTCAGTGGTAGAATATTCACCTTCCTTGCAGGAAACCCAGGTTCAATTCCCAGACCATGCACTCCCCCCCAAAAAAATAATAACCGATAATGGGCTTGTCCATTTTGTTGGAATCCTGAAAGAGAGAGAAGTCCTGATATTTCTTATGTGTATTCAACAGCTATGAAAATAAGTACATAATTATAGGTTCTGTGCCTAAAAGACACTGGGCAAAAGGATGCTACATGTTTCTGGCAGAAAGTTGAGCATCCCAGCTGCAATGTACACTCTGAACATCCAGTCCAGTGAGATCGGGTTGGAGCAAGGAGTAGGATCTAGGAGTTATGGCAGATTCACTGCTGAATCTTAGGCTTCCTGACCACTCCCTTCCAAACAGCCCCAGAGATGTTGCAGTGTCAGATTAAGGTTGTGGGGAGTGAGACAATTCATTGTCTCCAAGAAAACAGCTTCCCCAACTTTCCTTAGTTATGAGATCTAGTCCAAATGGGATTAAAACCATTAGGAGAGACCCAATCACATAATGCCGTCCACAAGTAACTCAAAATAAAAGCAAACTAATCCATAAAATAAGTGTAAGGAAGTCTAATAAAGCTCTATTTTATTTTTCTTGCTCTTTAAAAAATACAATATTCCTTTAAAAATTCTTTTCGAGTTTTTGCCTGCTTTGCTAGTGTCCTCAGCACATATTTACCCTGCCTGGTGAGTCTCATCATGTTCACACTCAGAAACTCAGCTTAATGTTACTATTTAAGCCTGTTCTTCTTAGCCTCAACCATAGAGGAAATAAAATGCTGCTAAATCTTTCACACATGTGCCTCTAAGGGTTGTTTTACCTTGGCTTTTGTCCAAAGTAGGTGCCTTTGACTCTCACAGGGTCTTTATATTCAGACTTAGATCTAAAACTTCTCTGAATCAACACAGGCAATAGAATCCAACCAGAACACTAATTAGCTTCATTGGGTTTATTTCTAACATTCTATGGTTTGTGCCAAAACCTAGCTCACTCGAAGTGTGTCTTAAGAGATGACTCAGGAGGTTTGGTGCAAAAAGGGGGAAGAGAAATGAAACAAAATCAAGTTTCAGTAGCTGAGATGTCAAATAGAGTTGAGAGGTCATTCTCGAGGTTATTACACAGTGTATAGATCTCCCTTTTCAGTTTTTGGTGTATTGGAGTAACTAGAGGGAAATACCTGAAACTGTTAAATATAATCAAATAGCCTTAATTCTTGAAGATGATTGAAAAATTATATAGCTTTTAAGGTATGACTGTGTGATTGTGAAAACCTTGTGATTGACACTCCCTTTACCCAGTGTATGGACAGATGATTAAGAAAAAAAAGATTTAAAAATAAATAAATAATAAAAGACAAATAAATAAATAATAGGGGGAAGGTAGTGTGGGATGTTTTGGGTGTTCTCTTTCACTTAAAAAAAATTTTTTTTGGAGTAATAAAATGTTCAAAAATTGATTGTAATGATGAATGCAGAACTATATGATGATAGTTAACCACACACACAAAATAATCTATTCCTTTGCTTTGCTGAATAATATTCCATTGTATGGATGGACCACAGTTTATTTGTTTATTCACCTATTGGTGGACATTTGGACTTTCAGTTTTAGTTATTAAAAATGAAGGTGCTATGAAAAAAAAGGAACTTTGGTGCAAGCCTAATTCAAACTCTTAAAACATTTGAGATTCCTTTGTAGGGCATTCAGATAGTTCCATTATGTAAAGGTGGTAACCTTTAGACTACAGCCACAGGAAGTTAATTTGGAGATTGCTGAAGCACGGTCACATGGATGACTGAACTTGGAGTGAGAAAACCTGGGCTCAGGTATGCAACTTAAAAACCTTGTGATTTTAGACAGCTCATTTGAGCTCTCTAAATCTCAACTTTATCATCTGTAAAAATAGGGATAGCAATGCCTCATCTATATGAAATTTGCAAGGCTTAAGTAGTCCAGAATCCTCTCATTTATATCCATCTAGATGGATTCCCTCATTTATATCCCCTAGTTGAAAAGTATAGCCTTTGTCTTCTTAAAATTTCACTTTTGACAACTCTGAATAAAAATTCATGAATTTAAATATGAGGATCCTTTTCAAATCATGCATGAATTCTTTGCAGAACAGATTTTTTTCTGTACTGACTTTTAGCTAAATAAGTTCTAAAACCAATAAAAATAAGAAACCAATAAAAATTATAAGAGAATTCATTTTGAACAAAATGAAGTGGAATGGAAATAAAAAATATCTAAAAATGGGATTTTAGGAAATCATGAGAAATCATTCTCATTACTTTATGATATTAGGAAAAGTTCTTCCCTATTTTCATTTTTTGAGGCAAAATTCGTGGGTTACAATATTTTATAGAGAGTATAATGTAAGCTTGCAAATAAAGGAACTAATTCTGCCAAACTACCTAGGTTATAAAAGTAAAATTGACCAAGTTTTTCTTCAATTTTCCATCCTATTAAGAAATTTTACAAAGTATATTTGGTATACTGTTCAAAGGCACAATTTCTAATAAACAACAAGCATTCTTCTCTAGAGGGAGGGGAGAAAAAAGATGAACATTCATCAATAATGTTAGATTAGTTTTAAACAAAGTGAGATTTCTGTCTTGGAAATTAAGAAAATAATGTTTTAGAATAGTGCTTTGAATGACAGACAAGAGACCATGGATAAAGTTTATATATTCCTATTTCATTAATGAATTTTTAATTAATTATCATTTCAGTTCTTTTCCAGAAAAGAGAATTTTTCCAAAAATTTATCTTTTGAGATGACCTAGTCACAAATTTTCAAATAGTTTGTGGTAACAACCTGGTCATTTACTCTTCTTTATATCAGAATCAAACTTTTAAAATAGAAAAAAAAATTATATAAAAATATTTTTATCTTTTAGATTCCTTAATGAAATTGCATTTTATTAACAGTTCAGTGGTTTTAAATTTTTCTCTAATAATAAAAAAGAACTGTGAGGTAGCAAACTATCTTTGGTCCAAATTTTAGATAATTCTACATGTACTCTGCAAATCAAAAACTTAAAGTAATAGTAATTGACATAACATGTATATTTTGTATGTATGAATACTATTATTTTCAATGTATGTTAATTTAGTAAAGTACTTTGAAGAACACTTTTTAAAGAATTGTTTTAAACTAATATATGTATTTCCTTTGCTGTTCCTATAACTATTTGTATTTGTGCCTGTTCTAATTGTTTCTGAGTTTAAAAAATATATTGTGTGACAAAACAAATCAGGGAAGCACAAACTAAAACCACAATTTCATTGTTTTCATACAGTGAAATACTATACAGCAGTGAAAATGTATAAACTCTAGTATTATGAAAGCGTGAATATATCTGAAAAATACAATAGTGAAGAAAGGAAGTCAAACATAAAAGTACGAAATGTATGGATTCCATTTAAATAAGTATCAAACCACGTTGTTCAGGGATGAAAATTTAATAACAAAAAACAAGGGATTACCATGAAAAATGGAATAATAGCTCTAAGGAGATGAGGGAGTTGGATTGGGAAGGGCTATGAAGGGCTTCTGCAGTACTGGTAAATTGCAAGAATGAAAAAAAGGTAAAGACCCAGCCATGAAATTGCTGTCACGCCAATATGGCTAGATAGATACAAACCAGTAAGGAGAGCAAAAGCAAAGTTCTCATTCTTTAATACATTCCTATGCTTAGAATGCAAAAGGCCTAAAGTAGGATATATTTCCAATCTAAAAAACCCAAATGGGAAACCAGGAAGGGAAATCTTCACTATTGTCTATCTCCTATTATCAAGGTATAGAGTGAAAAAAGATGACTCCAGGTCAATAAAACCAGTCAATGATTCTCTTCCTTGGATCCTCTACTAGAGATAAAATGATATAACTTACCCACTGGGCACTATTTACTTTCCTGAACCGAAGTGTGTACTTTAAAATAGATGAAACAGGTGCCAACACAGGCCTCTTCCACTTCACTTGAACCATTTGTTTCACACCCAAAACTGGTTTCACACTGTAAATCACAGGTGGTTCGGTTTTCACTGAAAATAAAAATCATACAGTTCTCACGTTTTGTAGAAAAGACAAGAAAGTGCCCATAAAGTCCACCCAAAATTGAAAAAAAAAAAGCCTAGAAATAAAATGACAGTGCATAGTTTGTAAGTCCACCTTATGCAGAGGGCATTAGGAAGGCAACACAAAAGAAATCCCCCTAATCACTCCCCATCAAAAAAGGAATGCTTGATGAAGAGAGTATAGATTCCTGTAATTTTTATGAATATCAGTCTTTTACTGATTGGGTCAGATCTTATGCATAGCAGAAAGGAGATATGAAAAGACCATAGGGCCCCAAAATAGGCTGTTCCACTTATCTCTGCTCCTCTCTCCTAGGTCTCTCTTTCCTTGACCCCTATATGGAGTGCCCAGTAGAAAAACTTCCCATTTTCCCTGCACACTGAAAACATCCAAGCCTCAAATCTTTGAAAGTATAGATTATTTTTCTGGTTATAAAAGTAACGTGCTCATTGCTGAATTTTTTTTCTTTTTTTTTCTTTTTTTAAATTTTTTATTAATTAAAAAAAATTACAAGAAAGAAACTCAAACATTCCCAACACATACACTCAGCAATTCACAATATCATCACATAGTTGCACATTCATCATCATGATCATTTCCCAGAACATTTGCATCAATTCAGAAAAAGAAATAAAAAGACAACAGAAAAATAAAACAAAAACAGAAAAAAAAATTTTACATACCATACCCCTTACCCCTCCCTTTCATTGATCACTAGCATTTCAAACTAAATTTATTTTAACATTTGTTCCCCCCTATTATTTATTTTTATTCCATTTGTTCTACTCATCTGTTGACAAGGTAGATAAAGGGATCATTGCTGAATTTTTAAAAATAGAAAAACACAAAGAAAAATTTTAAATCATCCATAATTCCATCAACCAGGGCAAACAATTATTAATATTTTGATGTGTCCCCTTCTGGACTTTTTCATAAATATTTGTATAATTTTAAAAATTTATAATATACTAAATAAAGCTTTTGTAATTTTTAATTATATTACCCAATCAGTGTATATTCCCTTGCATTAAAATTATAAAATTATAATCCACCTTAGGAATGAGCATCATTTTATTTGGCCATTTCTCTATTATTTCACATATATGGCGTTTCCATTTTTTTCATTTTAAAATTCATTGAGGGCAGAGGACGGCTTTTAATCACAGCCAAGATTTAAGGCCTGGCACCTAGCAGGAATCAAATATTTGTTGAGTGAATAACTGAATGATGATAGATGAATATCTACCCATATCTCTGATGGTTTCCTTATACTCCCTTAGGATATGGTCACTGGGAGAAAGGGTAAGTTCTCATCTTCCCAGAAATTGAGCATCGATAATATCGTCTTTTTAACCTTGCCAATTCCTATAGTTTTTTAAAAAGCAATACTCATGCTTAGATAAAGTGCGTAGAATTAAAAACACTGGCTGGGTAAAAATATTCAGAGCCCCCTTGGTGGCTGATCAAAAAATGATATATACTTCTATGCTAATAACAGGTTGGTAATCAGTCTTCATAGCCATTCAGTGGGTGGAATTATAAGCAAGATATATTAAGTAATTTTTATAAGATTTCTGATACTTACTGAATCAAAATACTGATAAGTATTTTTTGAGATGAATAATTTTGTTGACATCTCTCAAGCACATTGAGTTAATTACATCCATTTTACAGATGATAAAACTGAGATTTAGAAAGGTCAAATAACTTTCTCATTAGAAGCCAAGCTGGGACTCAATTAAGTTCCTACCCTTAACTATTATACTAGCCTGCCTCCAGTCAGAAGAAACACAAATTCCTGTTGTAGATCCATTCAACTGTATAACTATATAGCCAAGAAGATATGTATTTTAATACTTCTTCTAATTAAAAATTGCTCTCAGATTTGCACATTAAGAACTAAAGCATATCAAATATAACAAAAACTTATTTATTCAGACACACCAATTGTGTAAATTTATGAAAGAGACTGGACAAAGGTACACCTCAGCATTATTTACGACAATAAAACGTTTAAGCAAATTACTAATATAAACAAAAGTTGGCTAGGAGATTATGATTAAAAACCAAACTATTTTCAATTATTCTGTAAAGCACAGTCATGGTCCCATCCAACTGAAAATAAATAAGCAAAATTGTAATTATTAAAAAGTTAAATAAGCAAAACTCTAGTGATAAAAAATTATTACTGTCCAATTTTTAAATGTTCTTATATCACTAAAGGGGTCCAAAAGATCTTAGTACTTAACATTTTACCAAATCCTAGTAACAGACTGTAGAAAGAGAGTTAATCTAGGGATTAATTTTATAACTCTCATGTTTTACCAATCTAGAGCAAAATTCCTCTTCATCCTAAGTTTTAAGCAGTGACACTTACAGAATATTTAATTAGATAGTGGATCTAGTTGAAAGAGGTACAGAAAATTTATTTTTAAGTTTCATTTAAACAGGAAGCACACTATTTTTACTTACCTTATATGATTGTGTAAGATAACATTCAAAAGGGCAATTGAGAATATAGCAAAGGTTAACCCTGTATTCCTATTTCCTCAAAAAGCCACAGCTTGGTGCTCCCACTGTATTTAACCAATATGCATCTCCAAAAATGCTATAGATATGTTTATGCATGTAATCATTTGAGTCACAAAATGGTAGAATTTAGTACATCATCAGCCACATCCATTCATTTAAATTTCTTAGAGAGATTTTCTATACAATCTGAAAGGTTGGTTAAGAATGTACGTTTTAAACTACATGGTGAGGTCTCACTTCCAGAATGGCAGCTTCGAAACCTCCAAAAAGCAAAATTATCTAAATCAACCTTTTAGTAACTGAAAAATTAACTAAAGTCTTGAAGCAATCTAAGGACTGTTTTTTTCAAGAAAAATGTGAATATCAGTAAGAACAGTAGTCTTGTAAGACTTTTCAAGGCTCTATGGTAGCAGTGAAACCAATAGTCCCACAATTATTTTGGCTCTGAAAATCAGCAGCCTAGCAGTGACTAAAGGAGCAGGAACAAGTTTGGAGCTCTCCCAAAGTCCCATCTCCAGAGAACTGTCACTATTTAACCTGTCTTCCAACTTTCTGAACTGCTCCATTGCCAAGGCTTGCTTTATTTGACCCAACTTAGAGTTCATTACCCACAGAACATTTGTCAAAAACAATAAAATCAACAGCAGTTGTTTAATTTTTCATTTGCCTGAAGTGGTTGTTCTAGTTTGCTAGCTACCGGAATGCAATATACCAGAAACAGGATGGCTTTTAAAAGGGGAAATTTAATAAGTTGCTAGTTTACAGTTCTAAGACTGAGAAAATATCCCAATTAAAACAAGTCTATAGAAATGTCCAATCAAAGGCATCCAGGAAAAGATACCTTGGTTCAAGAAGGCTGACGATCAGGGTCAGGGTTTCTCTCTCGGCTGGAAGGACACATGGCGAACATGGCATCATCTGCTAGCTTTCTCTCCTGGCTTTCGGTTTCATGAAGCTCCCCAGGAGGCATTTTTCTCCTTCATCTCCAAAGGTCACTGACTGGTGGACTCTGCTTCTCATGACTATGTCATTCTGCTCTCTCCAAATCTTCATTCTCCAAAATGTTTCCTCTTTTATGACTCCAGAAACTTATCAATATCCACCCAAATGGGTGGAGACATGTCGTCGCCTAATCCAGTTTAACAACCACTCTTGATTAAATTACATCTCCAGGGTGATGATCTGATTACAGTTTCAAACATACAGTATTGAATAGGGATTATATTGCCTTTATGAAATGGGATTTAAATTAAAACATGGCTTTTCTAGGGGACATACATCCTTTCAAACCACCATAGTGGTGTAACAAGTTGGGCCTAACCAGAATTTGATCAAAACTGAAAAGGAAAAACAAAGGAATTCAGTGTTCAGTGGGAGTTTTCAAAAGCTCTACATTCTTGGAAATCTGAAAAGACACACTCATGTGTAGGGCTATGCAAATACCTAACAAAGAACTGAGAAGGCCCTAATCTCTCACTTCTGGCTGATCTTAAGGCTCTGTTCAAAGAGGAAGTGAAATCTAAGGCAAGCATTGTAAACTGCCTTTGGGAGCACTGAAAGCACGTCTCAATACCAGAGAGAATACATTGGCAAAACTTGGGAAAGTTTTGGTTCAATGCATTTAAGGAAACCTCTGCCTAATCACTAGCCAACCATTAAGCAAATCAAGCAGAAACTTCGGTGGCTGTACATGACAAATAATTATAAACATACATGCACTTAACAAAAGAGCCCCAAAATGCACAAGGAAAAGACAGACAGAATTGAAGAGAGAAATAAATTCAACAATTACAATTGGAGACATCAACACCCAATTTCAATAAGTATAAAACCATTAAACAGAAGATCAACCAAGAAATAAAAAACTTGAGCAAAATTATATCCAACTAGACTGAAGATACATATTGTGCTGGTTTGAAACGGTTATGTATTCCAGAAAAGGCATGTTCTTCAGTCCAATCTTGTGGGGGCAGAACTATTGTTGTGTGGGACATTTTGATTAGATTGTTGCCATGGAAATGTGACCCCACCCATTCAAGGTGGGTCTTCATCAGCTTAATGGAGTCCTTCAAGAGGAAACATTTTGGAGAAAGTTGAGACACAGATGCTTGGAGGAAGCAAACACTCCAGCAGAAGCCAGAAGGACCCACAGGATCTTAGAGAGCCATTTGAAACCAGAGGCTAGGAGAGAAGGATAGTAGATGTCACCATCTGCCTTCCCATGTGACAGAGGAACCTGGATGCCAGCTGCTTTTTCTCCCAGAAGGAATCTGCTTTTTGGTGCCTTAATTTGGAAATTTTCATGGCCTTAGAATTGTAACTTGTAACTTAATAAATACCCTTTATAAAAGCTATAAAAGCCAACCCATTCCTGATATATTGCATTCCAACAGCATTAGCAAACCAAAACACATATGTTGAACATTCCACCCTACATCAGCAGAATATGCTTTTTCTCAAGTGCATATTCTTCTCAAGTGGAGTATTCTTCAGGATAAATCATCCATTCAGTCATAAAACAAGCTTCACTAAATTTAAATGAATTGAATCATAAAAGCTATATTTTTGACCACAATGAAATGAAATTAGAAATCAATAACATGAAGAAACTTGAGAAATTTACAAATTTGTGGAAATTACACAACACAGTCCTAAGTAATTAATGGATCAAAGAAGAACTCACAAGGGAAGTTAGAAAAATACTATGAGAAAAAAAGTATGACATAGCAAAATTTATGGGATGCAGCAAAAGCAGTGCTTAGAGGGAAATTTATAGCTATACATGCCTATATTAAAAGAGAAGAAATATCTCAACTCAATAACCTCTTTCACCATAAGAAGTTATAAAAATAAGAGCAAACTAAATCCAAAGCAAGCAAAGAAAATAATAATAAATACTAGAACAGAAATAAATGAAATGGGGAATATAAAAACAATCTTTCTAGGGGTGCATGGATGGTTCAGTGGTAGAATACTAGTCTTTCATGTGAGAGTCCCAGGTTTGATTCCTGGACCATGCACCCCCCCACCCTCCACCCCCCCCAAAAAAACTTTCTTTGAAAAGATGAACAAAAGTGACTAAACTTTAGTTAGATGGACCAAGAAAAAATAAGGGAAGAATCAAATTACAAAATGCAGGAATTAAAGAGGGCTATAACTACCAATCTTAAAGAAATAAAAATGATAAGGGAAAACTAGGAACAAACTGTTTGCCAACAAATTATATATAATATAAATGAAAGGGGCAAATTCCTAGACAGATACAAATTATTGAAACTGACTCAAAAGGAAATAGAACACATGAATAGATTTAAAACAAGTGACGAAATATAAATAGTAATAAAAAAAACTATAGCCAAAGCCAGATGGCTTCACTGGTGAATTCTAGCAAAGATTTGCCAGAAGAATTTATACCAACCCTCCACAAACTCTTCCAAAAGGCAAAAGAAGAGGGAACATTCCCCAACTCATTCTAGGAGGCCAGTGTTACCATGACATAAAAAAAATAGACAAAGGTATCACAAGAAAAGAAAATGACAGACCAATAACTCATACGAACAAAAATCCTTAACAAAAATCTAGCAAGCCAAATTCAGCAACGTGTAAAAGGGATTATAGACTATGGCCAAATGGGATTGATCACAGGAATGCAATGCTTGTTTAACTTATAAAAAATCAATCAATGTAATACACCACATTAATAGAATAAAGGGGAAAACATATGATCATCTCAATAGATTCAGAAAAGGCATTTGACAAAATCCAACAGTCATTCATTATAAAAAATATTCAACAACCTATGAATAAAAGGGAACTTTCTCAATCTCATTAAGGGCATCTATGAAAAATCCCACAGCTAACATCATACTTAATGGTGAAACCACTTAAAGCATTCATTCTATAATCAGTAACAAGACAAGATTGCCCACCCTTGCCACTTCTACTCAACATTGTACTGGATGTTATAATTAGGGTAATTAGGCAAGAAAAAGAAATAAAAGACAAGTTGATTGGAAAAGAAAAAGTAAAACTATCTATCTTTGCAGATGACATGATCTTGTATATAGAAAATTCTAAGGAATACACACATACAAATTATAAGAACTAATAAATGAGTTCAGCAGGGAATCAGGAATATACAGAACTTCATTATATCTATACACACCAACAGTAAACAATCTGAAAATGAAATTAAGAAAGCAATTCTATTTACAATAGCATCAAAAAGAATAAAATATTAGGAATAAACTTAACAAAAGAAGTATAAGACTTGTGCACTAAAAACTACAAAATAATAAATAGAAAGACATCTCATGTCATGGACTGGAACTTATTATTAAGTTGCCTATACTACCTAAATTTATCTACAGATCCAATGCAATCTATATCAAAATTCCAGATGGCTTCTTTGCAGAAATTGAGAAGCTGATCCTCAAATTCATATGCAAATGCAAGGGACCCAGATTAGTAAAAAATCTTGAAAGAAAAAAAGAACAAAATTGGAGCACTCATGTTTCTCAAATTCAAAACCTACTGTGAACCTAGAGTAAACAAGATTGTGTGGTACTGGCATAAGGTTAAGCATATAGATCAACACAGTAGAATTGAGATCCCAGAAAAAATTCCTTATGATTATGGCAAGTTGATTTTGACAAGGGTACCAAGAATTCAATGGCAGATAGAGTAGTCTTTTCAACAAATTGTGCAACAATTTGTGCCAAAGAATGAAAATTAACCATAACTCACAATATATACAAAAATTAACTCCAAATGGATCAAATATCCAGATATAAGAGCTAACATTATAAAACCCTCAGAAGAAAACATAGGAGTATATCTTTGTGACCTCAAATTAGCAATTAGTTTTTTAAGATATGACAACAAAGGAACAAACAACTAAAAAAAGTAAACAAACAGGACTTCATTAAAATTAAAAATGTTTATGCTTCAAAGAACATCATTAAGAAAATGAAAAGACAACCCACAGAAAGGAAGAAAATATTTGCCAGTCATATATCTGATAAGGAACTTGTATCCAGAATATGTAAGGAACTCTTAAATTCAACAATGAAAAGACAAATAGCCAATTAAAAGATGGGCAAAGAATTTAAATAGACATTTCTCAAAGAAGAAATACAAATGTTCAGTAAGCACATGAAAGATGGTCAATGTCATTAGCCATTAGGATAATGGAAATCTAAAACCATAATGAGATATCACTTCATACCCTCTCGGAGGGTTATAATCAAAATAAAAATAATAAGCAATAATTAGTGTCAGCAAGGGTGTAGAGAAATTGGAACCCTTGTAAATTTCTAATGGGAATGTAAAATGGTGCAGCACTTTGAAAAACAGGCTGGCAGTTTCTAAAAAAAGTTAAACATAAAGTTGCCATATTATTTAGACCTTCATTCCTAGGTATATTTCCAAGAGAATTGAAAAACATATGTCCACACCAATACTTGTACACAAATGTTCATAGCAGCATTGTTCATAATTGTTAAAAAGTGGAAAGAACCCAAATGTCTATCAACTTATGAATACATAAACAAAATGTGGAATATCCATCCATACAATGGAATATTATTTGACCATAAAAGGAATGGAATTCTGATGCATGCTAGACCATGAATAAACCTTGAAAAATAATATTATGCTAAGTGTTAGAAGCCAAGCACAAAAGGCTACACATTGCATGATTCTGTCTATATAAAATGTCCAGAAAGAGACATTTTTGCTAGTGCATATAGGGTTTCTTTGGGGGTGATGAAAATGTTCTTGAATTAGATGGTAGTGATGGTTGCACAAGTTTGTGAATATGCTAGAAATCACTGAATTGTACACTTGCCAAAGATGTACTTAATGGTATGTGAATTATATACCAATAAAGCTGTTTTTAAATTATATGGCAAAAATAAGTTTTCGAAAATAAATTAAAAAGGTAAGAATTAGCAAGACATTTTTTAAAATAAGAATTTTTTTTTTTAATTTGCATATGGGCAGGAGGCACCAGGGATCGAACTCCAGGCCTCCAGCAAGGCAGGTCGGAGCTCTGCCTGCTGAGCCACGGCAGCCGCCCTAAAATAAGAATTTTTACTCTCATTTCCTAAAAGAGCAATAATGTTTTGGGGAATGATTTAATTCTTTGTTTCTTATGGTACAATATATAAATCAAACTGCACAGGAATTATCAGCAACCAACAAGATATCTCTTGTTTTTCATTCTTTTTCAATCATTTGGTAAATATACCTTCCTTCCCCCCCTTCATTCCTTCTTTATTAAGAAGATAAACTTTCTGTATACCCATAAAACACACCACCATATTCTTGAGCTTTGCATTTAACTTTTGAGTCCACAGATACTTATTTTTAAAAAGGGTATCTTGAAATAAATGAGCATATAAAAATATCAAATGACACTTACCTATGTTATCTAAACTCCAGTGTGTCGTATCAGATTTAATTGTACCATCTGCATTTTGAGCTTCCACTTCAATGATGTTATCATCTGGGCTTGTTACATTTGGATAGAAGAAAGAGCATGAAGCACAATTTCCACTTGTAAAAGTCCTGGTTATACAGATATTACTTGATCTTCCAAAAAGGCTTTAAAGGAAAAAATGGTTCAACATGAATTTAGTATACTTGTTTGAAAACATAGCTGCACTTAATATATTAAGCATGGATTTGTTAGTTTCATTCTGGCTATCTCTTAAGAACTGTATAGTCCAGGATTGGGTGTTCCTCTCTCCAAATTCCTCCTTCCAATAGGATATAAAATTACTGCATCCTGCCTCCCGGAGTTGCTATGAGTCATGGAGCCCTCCATGAAATCCCATAAGCTTGTTAAAAGCTACATTCACAATGCATTCCTTATTGGCCAGAAATAATGAACAGGTTCCAGAAAATTCCAGATTATATAGCCTTGAGAATTTTTTTTTTTTTAATTTTTGTTAGAGAAGTTCTGAGTTTACAGAACAATCATGCATAAAATACAGGGAGCACCTCCATACCACCAACACTTGCACTGGTGTGGAAAATTTGTTACAATTGATGATAACACTTTTTTGTAATTCTACTATTTTTTAACAGTAGTTACATTTGTTGCAATTGATGAAAGATTATTAAAGTAGTACTATAATTATTGTCCATAGTTTACATAGAGGTATTTTCCCCATATTCCTATGCTATTATTTTTTCATGCATGTCTTTATTTTATTATTCATCTACCCATACACTGGATAAGGGGAATATCAGTTCACAAGGTCTTTACAATCATTCGGTCACATGATAAAAACTGTATAGTTATGCAATCATTATCAAAGATCAAAGCTACTGGATTATAGATCAACAATTTCAGGTATTTCCTTCTGGCTAGAGAATTTATTCTTAAAAGAAAACAGAGGATTTGTTAAATAAATTATGGTAGATATATAAACAGAATTATTTCTTGACATGAAGATATCACCATTCTCTTGGTAAAAAAAAAAAAGCAGATATATATCATACACAATGATCACATTTATATAAACTGATTCAGACATTTATGTTAATATGCATAGGATGTCTGGAAAGGTTCTCATCAAAATACTAAAGTTGTTACTTTTGGTAGTGGGATTTTGGATGATTGTTAACAGTATTTATATTTTTCATGTTAAATTCTTACTATTAGCATATATTGCCATATAAAAACTCATTAAAGCTATTTTCCTATATAAAAAATATTAAGCCCTAGCAAGTGTAACAGTGAAAACAACTACACATATTGGCAGAGAGCAGCTGGGTGGGTACAGCTCTAAGTCCACGTGGCCCTGGGCTTGTGGGTGAAATGAGTGAGCTAAGTACAGGAAAGGAGGGCCACTGCACAAGATGCCAGAGTTTGCTTGGACACATGGAATCATGATCTTGAAATTGGAAAGGACCTCAATGGTTTTCTATAGTTATTGTGCAGTGCACAACTGGCCCCAGGGTAGCGCTTATAGTGGTTGTAAGCATGGGCTCTGGAGATGGAACTGTTTGAATTCTGACTTTACCCCTTATTCACTCTATGCCTTGGGCAAGTTTCTTAATTTCTATGTGCTTTAGTTTTCTCACCAGTAAAATAAGGGTAGTAATGAGAATAAATTGAGCTAATATATGTAAAGGACTTTAAAATTGCCATGCATATAGTATTTTGTCAATAAACGCAAGATGCTATTTTTATTCTTACTATGATTATAGTTGAGCCTTTTTGTGTTTGTTCATGCTCTCTAATCTGTCTCCCTTTCTCCACACCTGCAGATCTTCTTCAAGTCTCAGTTTGAAAACCACTCACTCCATGAATGAATTCACAATATCTCCTTGTCTTCCCTAAGGCAAAATCAATTCCTCTTGTCTCTGAATATCAATAGGTTTTTATTCCTACCACTGACCCTCTTTAATTTGCTCCCAGGATTGACTAGCCACAAGGAAATCCTACCACAAATTTGCAACTGTAGATCCTTTTAAAAAACGGAAAATATTCAACAATCATTTTACAATGGTTCCTAATATGGGTCCCCTTTTTCCTAGGTACCTGAGGAAAGGAATGGGTTTTACAGGCTATTTTAGAAATTTCAAAATGTCTGCATATACAAAAATATTTGGGTTTTGGCTAGAATTATTAAAAATTTATAATAAAAAGGGTTTCTTGAGATAGTAAAATGTTTGTGAATCATTACCCTGTTTGACAGGATACCCAGCAAATTAGTGGCAGACTAAGGTAATTCCACCTCTTGGTGCTGGGTGCTTCCTACTTACCTATAAAGATTGAATTGTGTTATAAAACATCCTGAAAAGATGAGAATATAAAGAGAGAATAAAGAAAATAATTTTTTCCACTGTGCTTTTATCTGGGCTCTACCCTCAGCCAATCCTCCAGTTTTAAGAGAAGACTATCACACGGCTATACCTGCCCTCCCTCTCTGCAGCTGCAGATCTTGTCTTTTGGCTGCAGGTAGTCAAGAGGTAAGCCTGATCACTGGATGCAATAAAAGTTGTAATTGAGAAATATGTTACTTCACCAGTGACTTGAATCATGAATGAACCAGGACTCTGCTTCCCTACCTCCACTGCACGCAAGATCCCCATACTTACGAAGTTCTGTTAACTCTGTAATATGTATAATTAGCTTCTTTTTCTGCACTCCAAGTGCAAGTTAAATTTTTCTTATAGTAGAAGATGCAAGAAATATTCTCAGGCTTAGCAGGGAGAGCTAAAAAAAATCACACAAACATAGTATCTTTAATATACGGTAAATATTGCCAGCATTGAACATTTTGATGAAAATAGGTAGATTGTAAACCAGGCTTTTGATTAGTTGCTAGGTATAATAGCTCTCCTAATCAAGTACATAAAAACAGTCTGACTCTATCTCTTCAATTATTCCCTTTGAAGAGCTAGATTTCTACTTTTTAAAAAACGGTTTTTACATTTTTACTCAAAAGCAATATTTGAGAAGCAAAATCACATCAAAGCACACGGAAAATATAAAGTATTAGTAAAATACCAAGTACAGCATCAAATAGTAGAACCATTCTCTGTAATGGGATAACAGATGACATGGGTTGGAAAAAAAACATACAAAATGCTGAACTGTGCCACACTTTGACCTTATATATCAATAATTTTCTTTTCCTAAAGGAGTGCGTAATAGAGAAAATTTCTGAAATATCTTTAGCTATATTTTCATATCTTATAAATCTTGTTCCCTGTGGTTCCCATCCAATAGGATCTATCCCTTCATAGGGAGAACAGATAACACTATCCAAACAGGGATCTAGAACGTCAAGGGCAATATAACTGAAATTCAGAGAGTCCAGGAGTATAGGTGAGAAAAATTTACATCTTCACTTTTCATTACTCTATCATGGAAATGCAGAATTTCCTTCTATCATAAATGTAGGCAAAAAAAACTACATAATATTATCTCGTTTAAAAAATCACAGATATTTTCATATTATGTTACAGTAGTTCACAGATACCTTGAAACACCAAGTTCTACAGCCACTATTTCTAAATTAAGTTGATTATTAAATCTGATTTTTATCAGACCTAAATTAAGGTAATTATATAGGAATATAGTTTGTGTATACTGTTAAGTTGGTATCAAATCAAACATGAGTGTATAGATTAGGATGTTAAATTTGAGCTCCATGGTAACCACAAACAAAATATCTGAAAAATATACACAGAGAGAAATGAGAAGGCACTCAAAATGGTTCACTAGAAAAATCAAATAAATATGAAAGTAGTAAGTAAAGGAAGAATTATGGGAGAAAAAGTTATAAGACTTACAAGGACCAAATAGCAAAATGGCAGGAGAAAGACCTGCATAATCAGTAGTTACTTTAAATGTAATTTCTTTTTTGCATCTTTGGCAAGACAACATTTTGAAAAGGCAGGCATTTTTGAGAAAGGAAAGCAATTTCTAAGCTTCTTAAATTACCTTTACATATCACAGCAAAGCTCTATTTCTTCCTAGGAAAGAATCTCTACCAGAAAATAAGTAGGAAAAAGCCTTTTTTTTTTTTTTTTCAGAGGCAAAGAAAGATTTACTGCAAGAAGGGGAGAGGGGGAATAAAGCAAGGGAAAGAGGGCAAAGGAATGCTTTTTTTTAGGGAGGGGGAAGTGGAAGGCGGTGGGTAGGGAGAAGAGGGTAAAGGAACACTTTCTTCAAGAGCCTGAAGAAAATGTCCCAAGCCTATCATTTCTAACAAGTGAAATCTGGAGGAAAAAAGGAAAGAAAAGTAGAGTAAAGAATTCAAATGTACTGTATGTAGTACAAACATGCAGCTGGGTCTGATGAAACCAAGGCCATGTGGGCTGTCAGCCTATTTCACCAGGCACTGCTTGAGAGAGGCTACAAGTTTCTAATCCAGAGGAAGCTTCACATTCTACTCAGCTCCAATGCCAGCATGGCACATCTGAATAATAATTCTGTACACATTTCAACACTTCCTCTTAGGAGGAAGGCAGTCATAAAGAATTCAAGAATGGGTGGCCCTTTCCAGAAAAGCTGAGTCTTGTGCATGAGCTGGACATCTGTGGCACCCGTCATTCAGCAGTTAAGTTATACAAACTTTCTATTTTTGCTACTTGCACACTGACAAGCATGACAAAGCTTGGAGTCATGATTTCCAAGTTCAAATGCTTAAAAAGATCAAAGTTAACTGGACCTAAATCAAATAGCACTGCATATTATGTGCAGACCAGAAATTGAATCATTAAGACATTCCTTGAAGAGCCTACACAGCTTGAAGCCCTCCCTGGGAAGTACCTGGGTCAGCCAGCAGAATATTAACACATTCTGTAATTCACAATTGCCAGTGGAAATGTGCAGAATCCTACAAGAGGGTAAACCAGGAGTCAACCAACAATGTCCCGGGATTAGTGACTCACTGACCAATTTAGACCCTATCTTCATGGCTCAGAGATTACACGGGCTGTGTCTCTATGTATGTGTGTCTGTCTGCATGTGCAGTAGGTGGGGGGTCAGTTTATAGTCATTGAGTTGTGTTTCTTACAAATATTCATGCATGGTAGCTTGTTCCCTGTCTCCATTTCACTAACAGCCAATAGTAAATACTAACTCCTAGCAGAATTTCAAAGTTGATGCTTTGTTAGAAAACAAAGAAACAAGAAGCTTAACCTGGTCTCCCTAGATTATTCTTCATTCGTGTACTATTTTCATTATGACCTTCTATGAATACCAATTTGGTTTTCTTCTTCATTCTCACTCTACCTTGCACTGGCTGAATTCAAAGCCAGAAAGCGAAAAAAACAATGTAGGAAAGTCCACATAGTTCCAAATATCCTGCCTCTCAGATATCAGTGAATCCTGGTCTTTCTTGTTCTTCCTTGAATACCCTTCCTTAGCTCTTTCAGAAGATTTGATTGACAAATAGTAATAGCCCATAAACCAGAAAAGGAGTCAAATATCTGGATTCCAGAACCATAATTGTCAGTAGAAAGAAGAAAGTGGTTCTAGAAATGATTTTCCACTCACCAGGGCTGTTTTTATGAGGTTGCATTTCTTTTGCTCTTAAGTATTTTAAAGGCACTCCTTGGCTTATGGCAGGAGAAAGGGGTATTCTTGCCAAGGCCACTTGATACGGACATTACAGAGGAGATTTGTGGTAGTTAAAATGAACACATCAATTTTCCAGTGCTCATCAATATCTCCCATTTCTGGACAAACGAGAGTTTATTTCCTTGCCCCCTTAAACTAGGCAAGGCCATGTACTTGCCTTGCCCATTGATTTGTGAGAGGAAGCATTTATGTGCTGGTACATGGTTCTCCTTTCTCTCTTGCTCTGCTACTGCACAACCTGAAAGCTCATGTTGAGATAGTGGTATCACAGGATGGTGGCCCCTCCATCATCCTGGGTTTCTAAGTGACCATGATGAGCAGAATCCCTGCTGACCTGTGACGGACATGTAGAGTTTGTTGTTTTAAACACTGAGATTTCAGGCTTGTTTACTATCACAGCATAAGCAACTTTCCCTGACTAATATAAAAAAATAAGATAAATAGCTTGTTCTGAGAGTCCAGGATTCTAAGAATTAGGGAGGAATTCACTTTAAGAGTAGTTTTCCCTATTTTCCTTTGTCCCCCCAATATGCAAACCTGCTTGTCTTTCAGGTCATTTTAGATTTGTTTTATCAACAAATTAGGGGATTGAGGAAGAGCTAGAACACCAATGAACCAAATCAGCAAAATCTATTTAGGTTTCACTTCTATTTTCTTGCTTACTTATTGTTGCCATTTTAAGCCTCAGTTATTTGGTGTGACTCACTGCATCAGAACTGTCTTGGCTTTATGCAGTAGAACTGCCACGGCTGGCAGAGTCCACACACATCTATTGCCCCACCTTCCTCCAAGTTCGCAACCAGTGTTCTTATCATATTTTAATGAACTCTTCTTTAACTTATCTCTAATCAGAATACCAATTCTTCAGCAGAAGACTATCACAAGCATATGTAAAATTTCCCTTTTTGTCCTTGGAACTTATATAAATAATGTAAAAAGTGTGTTTTTCTACTTAAGCATGTGTTTATATGAAACCACAGCACTTAACATAAGAATTATCGAGATAAGCACTTTCTATTACTCTAAAACAGTAGACCTCGAACTTCAAGTGTTCTCGCTTCCCTTCTGAAATGTAACAGGCATCTCACCACTGTACATACGCACAAGTATACACGAGCATGCACACACACATACACAAAATTCAGAGGGCTCACAAAATCCCCTGTTGTCCATTTGTGAATGTCCATCGTCCATGCATCCCTTTATTCCAAAGTTAACAATTCTTGTCCAAAGAAGGGAATAAGAATCCCATAACCCATGAAAGAACCCAGGCTGTCTTACCTGCTAGGCTGAATTTGCAGAGTAGAAGGAGCATCCACAGTGCCAAGAGCCGCATTGTCCCCAAGTTAATGCAGGCAGGCTAGGCAGACAGCAGAAATTGTCATCAGTCAAGAATTAGTTTGCTTCCTCTTTTCAACAACTCTATTTCTGGTTACATTAAACAAATTTTGGATTTCGGGGGGCTGGGGATGGTGAGAGGAAGGGTTCTTATTTATTGTTTGGCTATTATCACATAGATCTCTTCATAATTACTTCATCAACGCCAGTTAACATTTTTTTAAGATGTGCCATTACAATGAGCTTTCCTTTTTTCCCACAATCTACTCTACTATGTAAGATGAAAAGTACACCAACCATCAAGAGTATGCTCCAGTGTGATATTGAGGCCATCCTCTGGCTTCTGCCTCAGTTTCTGAGCATGTCAATCAAATGGAACAACCCAATTTCCCCAAAACACCACATCTCCATGCCTTTGCACATGAGGTTCGCTTTGCATATAATGCCATATCCCCCTTAATCCTGGATAATTAGACCATCCCTCCAGACTCATCCCAAGACTGACCTCCGAGACGCCCTTCCTGAACTCTCAGATGGAGTCAACCAATCAGTCAGTCAGTCCCCCTTTCCTCACACAACGTCATCTACACTTCCACATGGTACACAGAACGGCATTTAGCAGTTTACATTTTGATTTCTCCACATACAGCAGAGCTTTTCTTATTTCTTTTTGAAGCTTCAGCATTTAAAGTAGTGTCTGGTACATGGTAGATATTCAACATCATTTGTGGAATTTAATTACTAATTAGAATAAAAACACTACTGGTTTTTTATCTCATTCCAGATGAGATGGTGGAAAGCAACACCTTACTTCAAAAAGAAACAAAGATGCTATGTTTTCATCTGACAGACAATTATAGGAAAAAAAGATAATTTACAACCAAATAAATTATTATAGAAAAAATTTGCATGCAGCATTTCTAGAAAAAAAAACATGGAAAGTTTGAGTTATCAGACACATCTAAATGAGTGTCACACTCACCTCAATATATTAACTGGTGTCCCTCAGATGTCTTGCCAGTTCAAAGAATCATCATCAAAGGCATTGCTTCCCTACAGCACAAGTTAGGACAGAAAGAGCAATTTGGACTGTAATTTAGCCCCATAAGGATGTGTAAATATTTTTGCTCTGGTTATGCAGGAGCTTTTCCTCCGCTTTTAAGCCCAGCCCAGGCCAGGGTGGCACTTACCCACTTAAGCAGGGAGGTGGATTGCATTGTTTTTACTAAAAAACAAATCATCTGCTTCTGTTTAGATTGCTCAACATTCTGGGAATCTGAACGTGTCATAAACAATTAAAAGGAATGACTAGACTTTAAGTTGGCATTTTCTGTCCAGGAAGTCCTCATAAATGTAACAATGGGTGAAATGTTGAGAGTGTCTTTAGCCTGAAAAGAGAAAAATGCAATCATGTAATTATCTCAAAAAAAAGAAGATGAAGGAAAGAAAGTAATGGCAGGTAACTCTGAAAAGAGTCTTATAATTCTTATTTATGTCTAGAGGAAAACACTGAACTGAGTGAGGGTCAGGACCACAGCTCAGCCACAAAAAATAATAATGATTGCAATATATGGATCTCTTACTATGTGTTAGGCACACAATAAGCACTTTAAATTAATTATATCATTTATTCTCCACTATATCCTTATAACATATTTTATTCCCATTTTACAGATGAGAAAACTGAGGCAAAACAATTGAGAAACTTACTCAACAAAGTGGTAGAGCTAGGATTTGATCCAAGGCAGCCTATCAGTTTCCTATAAATCAAAGTGTTAAAATAGGTGATCTCTGGGACCCCTTTGGGCACCATGGTTTTGCAACCTTTTGTAACTGACAGAATCATAAAGAAATAAACAGACAAAGGAAGAGATTACGATACAAAAGGAAAGAAATCCAACCTAAGCTTTTAAACAAGATCTGCTTTCCAGCTCCATGTTTTAAAATTTTAAACCCATTCCCCATATTCCTTAGGCAGTGTTCCACTAAGTAGAATAATTTAGCAGAAATAAGGTGAAGAAAGGTATTCTTTTGCCTAACAGGTTGTTAACTATGAGATATTAAAAATCCCATTGTCATAAACTACAAAGGATAGTTAAACTTTGGTATTTGTTGATCAGAAAAGCATATCATGCTAAAAATAGGACTTCATTAATTTGATTAACCAATATTTTTAAACACCTATTATGTATATATAATACTTGACTAAAGGTATTGTGTATAAATTAGAATTCTAGTTAAGACATGGCGGATTAAACATATGAATTTATATCCACTCCCTCAGGAAACTCCATGAAAATTATAGGAAAGGGACACATCCACAGAGACAAAAATTAATGGGGGAACGGACAACAGCAAATAAGAGCTGTCAAACATTTTTGGAAAATAGAAAGTGGATAAAGTAGTAACTGAATTGGTAAAGATAAGAAAGCTAAAATCTAAAAATGCCTGCAAAAGGGATGCCAATGAAAAGCAAGCATGGACTCTCCTACCAGGAAGGTATGAGTAGGTACCTCTGGAAAATGAAAATAGAAAGATTGGTTGAAAATCTGGAAAGAAACATGCCACCACCATCCCAACCCATTTCCTATTGCACAAACCTAAATTGACTAACTTTCTCCCATCCCAACAACATTCAGAAAAAAGATTTGGTAGAAACACAGGCAATGAAGAGAGCAGAATAAAATATTTTTTTAACAAAGTATATATTAAATCCTCACAGAAAATAAGAAAAAATATTGTGTCCATAAAATATGAGTAGGATGATATAAAAAAGGAATAAACAGAAAACTAGAAAGAACTCTTAGAAACTAAAAATATGAGAGCTGAAATATGAAGTTCAGAAAATAAAATTGAGGAACTCTCCCAGGAGATAGAAGAAAAGATAAAAAGATGAAGAACGGTCCACAGCTGACTACTAGCAGTTCCAGAAAGAGAGAACAGAGAAGTGGAGGGGAAGAAATCATGATAGAAATAATCCATTAATTTTTCCTAGAGCTAAAGAACATTTGTTTACAGCACAATTTATAACCAGCACAATAAATGGAAATATATCCACAACAAGGTAGAAAATTGTGAAATTTCAAAACTTTAAGGATAAAGAGAAAATAACTTTCAAAGATGAAAAAAATAATGATAACGGGTCATGCATGAGAATGGCTTCAGATTTCTTAATAGCAAAATCAGAAGCCAGAAGACAATAGATCAACGCCTTTGGAACTTTAAAAGAAAACTAATTCTAACCCAAGATGCTCTGCCCAACCAAATAATCAAGAAAGGATGATGGAATAAAAGCATTTCAGACGTGAAAAATCTCAAAAATTTATTTCTCAGCCACCCTTTTATCAATAGTATTGGAGAATGCACACTACCAAAACAAGAGAATAAGCCAAAATAAAGGGGAAAAATAGAATCCTGAAAACAAGGGATTTCAAATAGGAGAGGAGGAACTACAAGAAAAATGGCTAAGGAAGAGTCCAAGATGACAACACTGTAGCTATTGTCACACAACTCAAGAGAGGAGGTTTCAAATGGGAAAAAAAAATGGGAGGGAGACCTGAGGTATTTCACAGATTTTGAATTTGAAAAGCTTTCAGTTCTTTTGCAAAGTTTGGATAAACTTTACTAGTGGTAAATACATAGTAAATTACGGAAACAAACCAAAAAAAGCCACAGTTATTAACTCCAGGAAAAATTAAGAGTCTAAGAGTTTATGTAAGATAGAAAATATATTTACAGTGTACTCTTTGGCTCAGCTGTGAATATTTACATAGTCATAACAATGTAAACATTAATGTATTAAACAAAAAATTGTGATGTATTTATATTAGGAGCACGGGGTTAGGGAAATATGAGTGTGTGTGTGTCCATGTGCATTTGTGTATGTGTGTGTGTTAGTGAGTGAGAGATTAGCAAGAGAGCTAATTCCTTATCTTCCATACTAGGAAGTTAATAGTCTGAAATTTAAGAATCAGGAAATTACGGAATTAGAATGTACTTTATAAACATGGATGTGATGAACCCTAGCAAAAAACAGAATTGAAAGTGATTGTTTCTGGGAAGAAGGTTTGGAGATGGGAAGGGGTGGGACACTGTATTGCTATTATTCATTATAAGCCTTGGAGTGCTATTATTCATTATAAGTCTTGGAGTGACATTTGAATTTTTAATTTGATGGAAAATTAAAATTACATTTAAAGAAGATGAATTAACAAATGAACAATGTTCTTTCCATTAAGGGAACTAGAAAACGTCATTCTCAATCCAATGTCCCAACTATTTTCCTCTTGTGAACTTCAGAAGTTTTGAGCAGTTTTCTGGTTTGGTGGGTGGTTAGAAAGTTCTGTTTTCTATAATTTTTTTCCTGTTGTTTTGAAGGGAAGGAAGTGATATATAGTTAGAAAATTATTAATTGGCTAACTGGTTGACAGATAGGGCTTCCAACTTGAAATATCCCTTGAGTTACCACTCCTAAGGCAGCCCCAACTGGTAAATAAGGCAATAGGCATCTCATGTCTTGCTAGTGGGATTGTACATTGGCATAGTAACTGGTGGGTAACTTGGAAAACACATTTAAAACATTTTACATGCCCTCTGATCCAGAAATTCCTCTTTTAGGAATTATAGAGCTTTCCAAGAATAGTCACCATAGCAATGTTTATAAAAACAGAACAGAAAAATTGTGATTTTTTTTTTAAAGCCTATAGATCCTTGGAGCAATGTCTGATTCCAGGACCTGGGCAGGGACACATCTTGTGTTGTACCTGGAATTTTTCATAGTGCTCAAAAAGCATAAGGATGGGGCATGTTAAAGGGACATAGGAACCAACCTGGAAGAACTCCCATTAGCCAAAGCTGGAACAATTTGAGCAATAAAATAAGCAAACTAGTATTATTGGGTTATAATTCAAAGTATGAAATAATACACCAGTTCATATGACTATAAATGAATGATTGGATAAATAATTAAATGGGGTAGAAAAAAACATATTTTCCTTAGAGAGTAATATATGCAGATATATAATATAATCATGTATGTAGATACTCCCCCTTCCGGGAAGTAGACCTTAATTCCCATCTCTCCTCCCCACTTAAGAGTGGGCTACATCTAGAGACTTGCTTCCAAAGAACAGAGCAGGAAAAGAGAAGAATAGTAATTTGTAGCAGAGAAACCTGGCAAACATGACCATAATCAAATGATGAAAGTTAACATCACCAGCGATATCATGAAGATAACATGTAACTCTGATAAGAAGTGATAAGAAGGGCACTTTGTGCTATTCTCCCCCAAACCCATAACCCCAGTCTAATCATGAGAAAAACATCAGGTAGGTGGGTGATGCCAGGTCCTTTGCTCAACACTATGGAAACAAACTGAGCAAGTTAGAGCCACACCCAGGAAAAGTTCACAGCTTAAGTGGGAAAATAAATATGGGAACAAAATGCCATAAAACAAAGTGGCAAGTGCTGTCAAAGAGGTGTATATAAAGTGCTACAGGAAAGGGGAAGGCGGGGGGCATTAATTCCTCCCTGAGGGAGTAGGTCCCAGATAATCACTTAAAGAAAGTGACATTTTAGTGAGACTATGTACAAAATGATGCAATAACAGATATTCCTGGTAGAGGTATGTAATAATCAGGCATTTATTGGTACCTGGAATGGGGCCTAGAAGCCATCCTGGTAGCCCTTGGCTCTAGCAGTTTCTCAAAATTATGCTATATTTTAGTTTACTTGTTATTTGGACAATGACTTTCTAGTATAGCTTTTTCATTTTCACCAAGAAGTATATACCTTCATCTAACACCTAAATTCTTCATTATACATTTTGATAAAATGGATCCATTCCCTTTGATAAAATCTCTCCTGAGAGTCACTTGGGTGAGGTTTTGACAGCAGGAGCATGAATGAAGTGGGAAGGGGAGCTTATGTAGAGTGAGAAAACCAAGTAGCATTTCTCTGGAAAGAAGCTTAACTTCTGAAATGAAAGCAAAGAGTAAAGTATATATTGATGGAGTATATTTGGTTGTTCAAAGACACATGGGAAAGAAACCTGAAATGGGAAGAGGAGAAATAGAAGAAAGGGGTTGGAGCATGTTCTCAAGAAAGCAAGAAGGATGGACAAGGTACTTCTTCCCCTTAGAAGTAAGAGTGGGCTTGATCACAGATCCAGTTGTAGATTGGAGCCCTCTCCACCTGACGGCCTCTGTTTACCGCTAAAATAGGTGAAATGGCCATCTATAGAGAGGAAGAGGGTGAGATAGTGGATCTAAGGGCAGTAGTAAAGCCATGTATTAGCTACTGAAAAGAACAGACTAGAGACTAGCTCCTGGTGAGGAGAAGAATGGCTAAGTAGCAATCACGGAGGCTTAAATAGCTGAGAAATGAAACACTCATCTGCAGATGCTCATTGCTGAAAGACTTTTTCATGTTTCTTATGGCATTCACCTGAAAACATCAGCTCTTTGATATTATTTCAAGAGGATACAAGAACTATGGTGTAAAATCAAGGGATATTTTCCTGGTACAACTCAAATGGAGGTTACATATATGTTACTGTTTCTTCAAACTCCTGATTCCCTCCCTCCTCCTGTTTTAATAATTATAGCAGGACCTAATTACACAGCACTCTATAAATTAATAACTACACGGCTACTAAAACTATAGGAATCACAGGCAACCTCTCTCATTGGGGTTCCTCATCTGAAACACAAAACACAGAAATAATTTAAGTGACTATACAATTTAACCAAGAATGGAACATAATGAGTACCTTTCTGGGTGCATAGGAAAAAAGTTAATTCATGCAATATATAATAAAATATTATACAAAATGGATAAATTTAGGGCATTAGGCTTAATTCCCTGAAGGAAATTCCGTTGGGAAAAGCCAGTTCAGGAGGTAACAAACATTTAAGAGGTGGTCATCCAAATAGGTAGTTGGAATTACTGCATTTTGAGCAATTACAGTGTTCTGGAAATGCATCTGTGGTCCTGTCAACTGATACCTTAGTGTATAGCTCTTTAATAAATCCTGGTTTATTTTCAGAAAATAAATCTTTAAACTGCATTGTTATGTCTTCTATAGTTCTCACTCCTACTCTAAAGCTGCCAGAAGTAAAAATCCCAATTTCTTTTTTTTCTTTTTAAATTTTTTATTAATTAAAAAAATTACAAGAAACACAAACATTCCCAACACATAAACTCAGCAATTCACCATATCATCACATAGTTGCATATTCATCATCATGATCATTTCCCAGAACATTAGCATCAATTCAGAAAAGGAAATAAAAAGACAACAGAAAAATATAACAAACAGAAAAAAAAATTTTTACAGGCCATACCCCTTAGTGATCCCTTTCATTGATTACTAGCATTTCAAACTAAATCTATTTTAACATTTGTTCCCCCTATTATTTATTTTTATTCCATATGTTCCTCTCATCTGTTGACAAGGTAGATAAAAGGAGCATCAGACACAAGGTTTTCACAGTCACACAGTCACATTGTGAAAGCTATATCATTATACAATCATCATCAAGAAACATGGCTACTGGAACACAGCTCTACATTTTCAGGCAGTTCCCTCCAGCCTCTCCATTACATCTTGGATAACAAGGTGATATCTACTTAATGCATAAGAATAACCTCCAGGATA